>JBBDGP010004744.1:0-124288 GCA_037952835.1 Lithobates septentrionalis | reverse complement strand
CTCTCTTTCCCTCTCTCTCCCTTCTCCTCTCTCTCCCCCCTCTCCTCTCTCTTCCCCCATCCTCTCCTCTCTTCCTCCATCCTCTCTCTCCCCCTCTCCCTCTCTCTTCCCCCATCCTCTCCTCTCTTCCCCCATCCTCTCCTCTCTTCCCCCATCCTCCTCCTCTCTTCCCCCATCCTCTCCTCTCTTCCCTCTTCCCTATGCTCTCCTCTCTCTTCCCCCTCTCCTCTCTCTTCCCCCTATCCTCTCTCTTCCCTATCCTCTCTCTCCCCCTCTCCTCTCTTCCCCCTCTCCTCTCTTCCCCCTCTCCTCTGTTCCCCCATCCTCTCTCTTCCCCCTCTCCTCTCCTCCCTTTCTTCCCCCTCTCCTTTCTTCCCCTCTCCTCTCTTCCCCCTCTCCTCTCTTCCCCTCTCCTCTCTTCCCCTCTCCTCTCTTCCCCCTCTCCTCTCTTCCCCCTCTCCTCTCTCCCCTCTCCCTCTCTTCCCCCTCTCCTCTCTTCCCCCTCTCCTCTCTTCCCCCATCCTCTCTCCCCCCATCCTCTCTCTTCCCCCTCTCCTCTCCTCCCCTCTCCTTTCTTCCCCCTCTCCTCTCTCTTCCCCTATCCTCTCCTCTCCCTCTCCCCCTCTCCTCTCTCTCCCCCTCTCCTCCCTCTTCCTTTCTCCTCTCCTCTCCCTCTACTCTACTCTCTCTTTCCCCCATCCTCTCCTCCCCCTCTCCTCTATCTTCTCCCTCTCCCCTCTCTTCCCCCTCTCCTCTCTCTTCCCCTTTCCTCTCCTCTCCCTCCCCCATCCTCTCCTCTGTCTTCCCCCTCTCCTCTACTCTCTTCCCTCATCCTCCTCTCTCTTCTCCCATCATCACCGGGTCTCTGATCTTCTCTATGCAATGCAGGCAGATCATGGCTGGTGGGAGGAGCCAGCGGGGGTGGTACATAACTTCCTGAGAACATCCCGCCCCCGACCTCAGTACTCCTCTCAAGAGCCTCAGTCCTAAAGCAAGAAGTGGGAGGAGTTACTAAGATATCAATATGCCTTGATGGGTGGGTATCAGTCTGGAGAGAGGGCAGGTTCCTAGGCTGATTTTTTGCATAGGTAACGCCCACATGTGATTCTGAACCTCCATGATTGAATAAATTAAATCTAATGAAAAAAGGGGCGGGCTGGAGAGGAAAGGGCTAGATGATGCTGGACGTCCTCCAGCCAGGAAATGAGGCGGGGCTCTATCTAATGCACATGGTGAGAAGCTCACAGTGTGCGGTGAAATGAGAGTTTCAGTCCAGGAGAGGGCGGAGATGGAGAGGTGATGTGGGAGGATTATAATCTGCGGGGGAGGTGCGGCTTGCTGACACTTTACTGACATCTGGGTGAAATGACAGAAAAGGGACAAAATCATTGCGGAGTCACTTCACGCTTTGCGTCCTCCATTATACCGCCGCCGATAGCGCCACCCTGACTCCGCCCTTTGTCCTGATTGGCGTCTCACAGGAGAGGAACGTATTAATGGCCAGCGATTGGCGAGGAGCCGTCTATAGCGAGGACGTCACGCCCGACGCAACGCAATACGTAACATCTGCAGGCCAGGAGCCCCTCCTACCGATTATAAATGACACCCCAAACTTTGTAGAAATATTCCCGACCATCAGGGGGGAGGGGGGGCTCTGTATGGGAGCCAATCAGCTTCTTCAATCAAAGCTTCGATAATAAGCCCCGTTCATATCAGGCCACTATGACACGTCAAATCGCCGGCAATGGCACCGTCTGAATTGGTGACGCCCACCTTGCCGCGCCGCACCGACTCCCAAAAGCAGTTCCTGAACTTTTGGAACTTGCGGGGTGATTTGAATAGACATCGGTGAGGAACCCGACACATGGCTGGCAAGTCGCCCCCAAAAGTCGGACTGCATTGAAATCGTGCGACTTCAGCTGAACCCCGCCCCCAATGTGAACCGGGGATAAAGCCTGATTGGCTGTCATGCACAGCTGCACCAAATTCTCTCTATGTGCTCCAATGTTAGTAAATCTCCCCCATAATGTGATCAGATGAGGTCAGAAGATCAATCTCTTCTACTTATTGTAATATATATATATATACCCAGTATACGGATACATTATATTGGCTGTACATTGACA
Organism: Lithobates septentrionalis; assembly: GCA_037952835.1. Classification (NCBI taxonomy): domain Eukaryota; kingdom Metazoa; phylum Chordata; class Amphibia; order Anura; family Ranidae; genus Lithobates; species Lithobates septentrionalis. The sequence goes on along the minus strand of JBBDGP010004744.1, from coordinate 122,162 downwards.
TACACAGATACATTGTATCTCTCCTCCATTCACAGACACGGATACATTGTATCTCTCCTCCATTCACAGACACGGATACATTGTATCTCTCCTCCATTCACAGACACGGATACATTGTATCTCTCCTCCATTCATAGACACGGATACATTGTATCTCTCCTCCATTCATAGACACGGATACATTGTATCTCTCCTCCATTCACAGACACGGATACATTGTATCTCTCCTCCATTCACAGACACGGATACATTGTATCTCTCCTCCATTCACAGACACGGATACATTGTATCTCTCCTCCATTCATAGACACGGATACATTGTATCTCTCCTCCATTCATAGACACGGATACATTGTATCTCTCCTCCATTCACAGACACGGATACATTGTATCTCTCCTCCATTCACAGACACGGATACATTGTATCTCTCCTCCATTCATAGACACGGATACATTGTATCTCTCCTCCATTCACAGACACGGATACATTGTATCTCTCCTCCATTCACAGACATGGATACATTGTATCTCTCCTCCATTCACAGACATGGATACATTGTATCTCTCCTCCATTCACAGACACGGATACATTGTATCTCTCCTCCATTCACAGACACGGATACATTGTATCTCTCCTCCATTCACAGACATGGATACATTGTATCTCTCCTTCATTCACAGACATGGATACATTGTATCTCTCTTCCATTCACAGACATGGATACATTATATCTCTCCTCCATTCACAGACATGGATACATTGTATCTCTCCTTCATTCACAGACATGGATACATTGTATCTCTCCTTCATTCACAGACATGGATACATTGTATCTCTCCTCCATTCATAGACACAGATACATTGTATCTCTCCTCCATTCACAGACATGGATACATTATATCTCTCCTCCATTCACAGACACGGATACATTGTATCTCTCCTCCATTCACAGACACGGATACATTGTATCTCTCCTCCATTCACAGACACGGATACATTGTATCTCTCCTCCATTCACAGACACGGATACATTGTATCTCTCCTCCATTCACAGACATGGATACATTGTATCTCTCCTCTATTCATAGATTCTGGTTTTATTATGCAGATTCTTAAATGAAAACAAACATTCAAAATCTTCCTCCACAACGAAGGAGAAATCTTCTCTGGCCGGACGGAAATATTAAACGCTTTTATCTGTATATAGAAGACGGCCGTATATATATATATATATACTCTCCAATACTCTATAATAAGCCTGCGGACCGCACTGTCCCCATTCCAGGAGTCATCCCGAGAATTGTACATTTATTATTGGAGAAATAATTCCATAATCTTTATATCTTTATTTATTTTGGAACCCGGCCGATACGGAATCTCTGTGAAGTATTGATAAAATGTAACGATATTCCTGAATAATAAGCGACTGGCGGGAAAATTACAAAAAATGTCCGGAGATTTCTGATGAATGGAATGAAGTAATGAGGAGATGATACTCTCTGTAGGAATTTTATTATCAGTTCTCAGAGGAGAGAAAGTTTATTTTCTCTGTCTATTTATAGAAAACAAAGTCTAATAATAATAATAATATAAATCCTGAAGAATAATAATAATAATAATATAAATCCTGAATAATAACAAGAATAATAATAATACTAATAATAATAATATAAATCCTGAATAATAATAATATAAATCTTGAATAATAACAGAATAATAATACAATGTAACCAATTGTAATAAATAGTTTTGCACGGATTGTGGAAGAGGAATATCTTCCTGGACGGCTCGGTGTTGGCGGAGACGGCGAGCAGCGAGGCAGGTTTTAGCGTTGGTTGCTGACGAGTGAAATCTCGGGGACGGCGAGCAGCGAGGTCGCACAGCGCAGCCACTGTACAGATTTTCTTAATTGCCCCAATGAGGCGATCTCCGGGGACGGCCGGCGGGGCCGGATCACGGGGGTCAGGTGAGAGAATAAACAGGTTCCAGTATTTTCCTGAATTCATTTCTCCGGAAAATCAAAGCATTATAAGAAGGTCTTTGTGCAATCAGTGGCGCGCCGCTGAGCCGTGACGGGAAGTTGCTGGACGCAGCGATTTTCTCCCGTTCAGCTGATCTAGACGACTTTCTCGCTGTAATAGACCGACGTTCGCTCTCCTCCCAAATACATTTGTTTCTTTATCTTTCCGGGTGCAGAGTTTACTTACATTCCTAAACCGCGCCATTCCGGGTCACCTCTGAAATAATCCTCCCGTGGATAAGGGCGAACGCCGCGCGACGTTCCGAATCTGCAACTGCTGCTCATTACTGTGTAATAATGTCATCATATCATCGAGAATATGAGAAATACGGATCTCTTTTGGTTTTGGGCTCATTCACATTTTTGTGGTAACACTCGTTGGACTCAATCATGTAAACTCTGGTACCTGTGCAGTTCTTGGCTGTGTTCACAAATGTCTGACACAAATCAGCCCCTGCTGCAGCCTCTCACCTTGTGACTTGCTACAAAGTTACAATGTACAGTCTGATCACTGGGGGAGGAGACTGAGGAAAAGGCTCCTCCTCCTTCTACAAAGTTACAATGTACAGTCTGATCACTGGGGGAGGGGGAGACTGAGCAAATGACTCCTCCTCCTTCTACAAAGTTACAATGTACAGTCTGATCACTTGGGGAGGGGGAGCCTGAGGAAGTGCATCCTCCTCCTTCTACAAAGTTACAATGTACAGTCTGATCACTGGGGGAGGGGAGACTGAGGAAATTACTCCTCCTCCTTCTACAAAGTTACAATGTACAGTCTGATCACTGGGGAGAGGAGAACTGAGGAAGTGCTTCCTCCTCCTTCTACATAGTTACAATGTACAGTCTGATCACTGGGGGAGGGGGGACTGGGGAAATGCTTCCTCCTCCTTCTACAAAGTTACAATGTAAAGTCTGATCACTGGGGGAGGGGAGACTGAGGAAATGCCTCCTCCTGCCTGCAGCAGACTGATGACATCATCTCAGCCTAGGCACAGTCACTGATTGGAGCTGAAGGACGGCTCTTTAATGATAAGAGGCGGAGCTTTCCTGAAATATGTATATTGTGACCTGTCAGGGATTTTTTCATGGAAACGTTTAGACAGGTCCACTTTAAGCTCTCAATATTTGTTGAGCGTTTAAAAATCACTTGTTGGGTGATAACATGAAAACACTTTATATGTGTCCTGATATAGCAATTCAATGTCTACTGAAGAGCTGCTGAGATAAAACCAATCAGTCACATAATCCTTTGTTTTCTACTGGTCTGAATTGTAAGACAGTCACTGTGCCAGAATATATATATGATAAGTGAATACGGTATATAATAATTTATATATATATATATATACATACACACACTCACTGTATATATTGTATATTTAAATACATTAATTAAAAAATATATACATACATATATATTATTTTTATTGTATTTAATTTATTTACTGTGCAGAATAAAACACTTCCACAAAACCTATCACTATTCTGACAATCGGACACGGTGTGGGGAAAGGACAGTGAAAAGCCTCAATTCAGTCCGGAGTTCCCCTTTAAATGAGGAACCTGTAGGGACCCTTGGGGGGGGGGGGGGAGGGGGTCAGCGTCGCCCCGGCTGGCGGCCATATTGAACCTGGCTGGACAATAACACAACAACTGCACATTGTCCCTCCAATCTGCTCTCTCCGAGGCGGGGGAGGAGTTTTTTTTTCTGGCAGCGTTGGGCCGGCTGCCCAGAAATGTTAATTGCGGGATGTTCCTCAGGTTCTGAGCGCCGGGAGAGACAGCAGCAGATGCACCCAAAACTCTTCATCTCCGTCTCGCCTTCCCTGTAAAAATAGAGTATTGTTGCGGAGAGGAGAGGAAGGAGATGCCATGTCTGTGCCATCTGCCCGGGCGCTTCATTAAACACACACGAACGGTCGGGCTGGCCGGGTGTCTTGCGAGGAACAGGTGCCATTGTCTGTCCCCGAAGACTCCGCACCGAACACTTAACTCGGCATACTTGAGAGGAGGCATCTGCGTCAGTCAATCAGCGAGCGGCTTGGCAGAGAGCACACGGCATGCCAGGAGGGGGGGAAGGGGGGGTCCAAGGAGCTCAGAAATAGCATTTCCATCATCTCAGAACCACCACCCACAATTCACGGCAACTGATCCTCGTCTGGGGAACCATCACTGGAAGGACCGGCCAGTGTGCCAAACCACGACACCCAGGAATTAGGTGGCAACATCTACAAACCATAATAGAAGCCAAATGTGGGAAGATCTGATCTACCTCTTTGCCCACTGCACTGCAATAATGGATGCCTAAAGGCCCAGGGGGTTCATTAAAGGTGGAGTCTGGTGGGCCGTCTTCATTGCCTGCATAATCCCAATGTCTCTGTCCTGTAGATACCCGATTCCTTGGAGGTTTGGGTTTCTCACACCCACCTTGGGGTGTTCTCGGACACCTTTCTCCTACCCACCTTGGGTAATTTACATCAGCCCTGACAATTCTTGCCCACCTTGGGGTTTTTACAAACCACCTTCAGATGTTCTCGAGTCTCTCCCACCAGATGTGGCCATGTTGAGTTTTTCCGACCCACCTTCGAGTATTCTCACCCACCTTAGGGTTTTCCCACTCGCCTTGTGGCGTTTTTACCCACCCTGTTTTTTTTTTTATATTACATCCACCCTGGGGTATGCTTGTCCACCATGGGTTTCGGCACCCACCTTGCAGTGTTGTTGCCCACATTGGGTTTTTCCAGCCCCCTTAGGATGTTCTTGCACACCTTAGGTTATTCTTCCCCACGTTGAGGTGTTCTTGCCGCCTTGGGTTTCTCCCAAGTGAGGTGGGGTTTTGTGGGGCGTTCTTGCCCATGTTGAGTTTTTCCTACCGGCCTTAAGAGTATCCTCACCCAGCTTGGGGTTTTCCCACTCGCCTTGTGGTGTTCTCACCCACCTTGTTTTATTGTGTTTTTTTTTTTTTTTACATCCACCCTGGGGTATTCTTACCCACATTGGGTTCTTCCCAGCCACCTTTGGGTGTTCTTTCCCAACTTTAGGATGTTCTTGCACACCTTGGGTTATTCTTACCCGCCTTGGGGTTTACCACCCACCTAAGAGTGTTGTCACCCACCTAGGGGTTTTCCTACCCACCTTGAGGTGTTCTCAGGCAACATTTTTTTTTTATGTCCACCGTAAGGTCCTAATAATCATCAGTGTTCCTGCCCATGTTGGTTTTTCTTCCCATCCATCCAGAAGTTTCCGTGCCCACCTTTGGGTTCTGTCACCCATCTTGGTATTGTGTAACTTTCACTCTGGGGTATTCTTGGCAACTGTTGGCTGTAGGGTGGAGAGTGGTCAGTGGTGTTACTGTGTTTAATTTTATTTTATTATGTAATTATATATATATACACACACACACACACATACACTATATTCCCAAAAGTATTGGGACGCCTGCCTTTACACACACATGAAATTTAATGCCATCCCAGTCTTAGTCCGGAGGGTTCAATATTGAGTTGGCCCCTCCCCTTTACAGCTATAACAGCTTCAACTCTTCTGGGAAGGCCGTCCACAAGGTTTAGGAGGGTGTCTATGGGAATGTTTGACCATTCTTCCAGAAGAGCATTTGTGAGGTCAGGCACTGATGTTGGACGAGAAGGCCTGGCTCGCAGTCTCCTCGCTCTAATTCATCCCTAAGGTGTTCTATCAGTTGAGGACTCTGTGCAGGCCAGTCAAGTTCCTCCACCCCAAACTCGCTCATCCATGTCTTTATGGACCTTGCTTGTACACTGGTGCGCAATCATGTTGGAACAGGAAGGGGCTGTCCCCAAACTGTTCCCACAAAGTTGGGAGCATGAAATTGTCCAAAATGTTTTGGTATGCTGACGCCTTAAAGCGGAGTTCCACCCAAAATTGGAACTTCTGTTTAAGCACTCCTCGCCCCCTTACATTTAGCATGTCAATTTTTTTTGGTTACCTTCTTTTTAGTGGGACTTCCTGTCCCATTTCCTCCTTCCTCTGCACGGCTGCCTAGGTGACTCCTCCTCCCGCCCTAGGCAGCCCCTCCCTGCCAGCAATCTTCTGGGATACGTCACAGGTCCCAGAAGATTGCCTGGCCAATAGCGGAGTGCAGCGCGACAGTTGCCCACAGTTGCTATGACGGCGCCGCAGAGAGGAAAGGGAGAGGAGCGAGGTTCCGGGTGCCCGCATTGCTGGACTGTGTAAGTGTCTGTTTATTAAAAGTCAGCAGCTACACATTTTGTAGCTGCTGACTTTTAATAAATTTTAAAATAGGGTGGAACTATGCTTTAAGAGTTCCCTTTACTGGAACTAAGGGGCCAAGCCCAACCCCTGAAAAACACCCCCCCCCCCCACACCATATCCCCCCTCCACCAAATGGTTTGGACCAGTGCACAAAGCAAGGTCTATAAAGACATGGATGAGAGAGTTTGGGGTGGAGGAACTTGACTGGCCTGCACAGAGTCCTGACCTCAACCCCACAGAGCCCCTTTGGGTGAATTAGAGTGGAGACTGCGAGCCTTCTCATCCAACATCAGTGCCTGACCTCACAAATGCTCTTCTGGAAGAATGGTCAAACATTCCCATAGACACCCTCCTAAACTTTGTGGACGGCCTTCCCAGAAAAGTTGAAGCTGTTATAGCTGCAAAGGGCGGAGCCAACTCAATATTGAACCCTACGGACTAAGACTGGGATGTCATTAAAGTTCATGTGTGTGTAAACGCAGGCGTCCCAATACTTTTGGTATTATAATGTTTATATATATTAATCATAATAAAATTAAATACAGTAACATAAGAGACTGTGTGTATATAGAGAGAGAGAGAGAGAAAGTTCAAAATGATGAACACAAATGCTGCGCTCCTCCTGAAGGAGCTCCTGGAGACGAGATCCGTGTTCAGCTTTTAGTGTGTACTTTTATTTTGCTGTATTCCAATCTGTATATTATGTATGGAGAGCTCTCCGTATTCCCTGACAGACGATCGTTATATACAGAAATGATAGTTTTTGTCTTCTTTGTATCTGTGGGGAGTTGTACATTTCTATAGTTGTCGTTTTTATAAGAAGTTTCCACGCAATGTTTGTGGTGCGAATGTTTGTTTTGGGTAAAAAAAAAAAAAAGAAGAGTGAAAAATTGAAGCTACAATATAGTAGGTCCAATATATTATTATTATTATACAGGATTTATATGGTGCAGAGCTTTACAATATAAAAGGAGACAATACAATAGAATACAAGAGGAATAAGAGGGCCCTGCTCAGAAGAGCTTACAATCTATATACAGTTTATATATAAAACTCATACAGAGTTTTCTGTATCTATATTATGTAATAGATCTGTAATATGTACAGAAGGTCACATCACACAATCGTTTTATCTGTTTTAAAATAAAAGTTTCATTTGAATAGTGGAGTTTATTTCTGTACAATTTTTGGCACAATTAAAGTATCATAATGAGAAGAATATGAGGGGGGGGGGGGGCATAATGAGAAGAATATGAGGGGGGGGGGGCATAATGAGAAGAATATGAGGGGGGGGGGGGGCATAATGAGAAGAATATGAGGGGGGGGGCATAATGAGAAGAATATGAGGGGGGGGCATAATGAGAAGAATATGAGGGGGGGGCATAATGAGAAGAATATGAGGGGGGGGGCATAATGAGAAGAATATGGGGAGAGGAGGGGGCATAATGAGAAGATATGGGGGGGAGGAGGGGGCATAATGAGAAGAATATGGGGGGATGAGAATATGGGGGGGCATAATGAGAAGAATATGGGGGGGGGGAATAATGAGAAGAATATGGGGGGGGGCATAATGAGAAGAATATGGGGGTAGGAGGGGCATAATGAGAAGAATATGGGGGGGGCATAATGAGAAGAATATGGGGGTTAGGAGGGGGCATAATGAGAAGAATATGGGGGGGGGCATAATGAGAAGAATATGGGGGGGGGCATAATGAGAAGAATATGAGGGGGGGGCATAATGAGAAGAATATGAGGGGGGGCCATAATGAGAAGAATATGAGGGGGGGCATAATGAGAAGACTATGGGGGGCATAATGAGAAGAATATGAGGGGGCATAATGAGAAGACTATGGGGGGGGGCATAAGGAGAAGAATATGAGGGGGGGCATAATGAGAAGAATGTGGGGGGGGGGGGGGGCATAATGAGAAGAATATGGGGGGGAGGAGGGGGCATAATGAGAAGACTATGGGGGGGGGGCATAATGAGAAGACTATGAGGGGGGGGGGCATAACTATGAGGGGGGGGGGCATAATGAGAAGACTATGAGGGGGGCATAATGAGAAGACTATGAGGGGGGGCATAATAAGAAGACAATGAGGGGGGCATAATGAGAAGACTATGGGGGGGGTCATAATGAGAAGAATATGAGGGGGGCATAATGAGAAGACTATGGGGGGGGCATAATAAGAAGAATATGAGGGGGGGGCATAATGTGAAGACTATGGGGGGGGCATAATGAGAAGACAATGAGGGGGGGGGGCCTAATAAGAAGACAATGAGGGGGGGGGCATAATGAGAAGACTATGAGGGGGGGCGTAATGAGAAGACTATGAGGGGGGGGCATAATGAGAAGACTATGAGGGGGGGGGGGCATAATGAGAAGACTATGAGGGGGGGGGCATAATGAGAATACTATGGGGGGGGGGCATAATGAGAAGACTATGAGGGGGGGGGGATAATGAGAAGACTATGAGGGGGGCATAATGAGAAGACTATGAGGGGGGCATAATGAGAAGAATATGAGGGGGGGCATAATGAGAAGACTATGAGGGGGGGGGCTAATGAGAATACTATGGGGGGGGGGGCATAATGAGAAGAATATGAGGGGGGGGGGCATAATGAGAAGAATATGAGGGGGGGGGGCATAATGAGAAGAATATGAGGGGGGGCATAATGAGAAGAATATGAGGGGGGGCATAATGAGAAGAATATGGGGGAGAGGAGGGGGCATAATGAGAAGAATATGGGGGGGGAGGAGGGGGCATAATGAGAAGAATATGGGGGGGAGGAGGGGGCATAATGAGAAGAATATGGGGGGGCATAATGAGAAGAATATGGGGGGGGGAATAATGAGAAGAATATGGGGGGGGGGGGCATAATGAGAAGAATATGGGGGGTAGGAGGGGGCATAATGAGAAGAATATGGGGGGGGGGGGGCATAATGAGAAGAATATGGGGGTTAGGAGGGGGCATAATGAGAAGAATATGGGGGGGGCATAATGAGAAGAATATGAGGGGGGGGCATAATGAGAAGAATATGAGGGGGGGCATAATGAGAAGACTATGGGGGGGCATAATGAGAAGAATATGAGGGGGGCATAATGAGAAGACTATGGGGGGGGGCATAAGGAGAAGAATATGAGGGGGGGCATAAGGAGAAGAATATGAGGGGGGGCATAATGAGAAGAATGTGGGGGGGGGCATAATGAGAAGAATATGGGGGGAGGAGGGGGCATAATGAGAAGACTATGGGGGGGGCATAATGAGAAGACTATGAGGGGGGGGGGGCATAATGAGAAGACTATGAGGGGGGCATAATGAGAAGACTATGAGGGGGGCATAATGAGAAGACTATGAGGGGGGCATAATGAGAAGACTATGAGGGGGGGCATAATAAGAAGACAATGAGGGGGGCATAATGAGAAGACTATGGGGGGGGGGGGTCATAATGAGAAGAATATGAGGGGGGCATAATGAGAAGACTATGGGGGGCATAATAAGAAGAATATGAGGGGGGGCATAATGTGAAGACTATGGGGGGGGGCATAATGAGAAGACAATGAGGGGGGGGCCTAATAAGAAGACAATGAGGGGGGGGGCATAATGAGAAGACTATGAGGGGGGGCGTAATGAGAAGACTATGAGGGGGGGCATAATGAGAAGACTATGAGGGGGGGGGCATAATGAGAATACTATGGGGGGGGGGGCATAATGAGAAGACTATGAGGGGGGGGGGCATAATGAGAAGACTATGAGGGGGGGCATAATGAGAAGACTATGAGGGGGGGGCATAATGAGAAGAATATGAGGGGGGGCATAATGAGAAGACTATGAGGGGGGGGCATAATGAGAATACTATGGGGGGGGCATAATGAGAAGACTATGAGGGGGGGGGCATAATGAGAAGACTATGAGGGGGGGGGGCATAATGAGAAGACTATGAGGGGGGGGCATAATGAGAAGAATATGAGGGGGGGCATAATGAGAAGAATATGAGGGGGCATAATGAGAAGACTATGAGGAGGGGGGGGGGGGGATTTACTGAAAGGGCAAAATCTGGTGCAGCTCTGCATGGGAGCCAATCAGCCTCCAAGTTTTATTGTCAAAGCTTCATTGGCTCCCCAATGTATCTTTTTTCTCTCTAGTATACAAAGTATTTGTACAAAATAACTTAAAGTAACTAAAAATAAAAATAACTAAAAATTAAAATAACTAAAATATTAGATTGTAAGCTCTTCTGATCAGGGCCCTCCTCCTCCTCTTGTATTTTATTGTTTTGCTTCCCCTTTTATATTGTAAAGCGCTGTGTAAATGTTGGCGCCATATAAATCCTGTATAATAAAAATAATATATATAATGATAATAATAATAATAATAATATATAATAATAATATATAATAAAGAGACTTTTCACCCAATATTTGCGGCGTTCATTTATTTCCGGCGCTCTTTGATGATTTCGATCTCCTCGGCTCGCTCCTGCGGTCGGTCGCACGCTCTGAGTCGATACTTTTGTGTTATTTTTAATCGCTCGGTGACTCGCTGGCGTTGTGGCGGCGGGGGACTTGCGAGGGATTTTGCAGAAGTTTTGCCGGCAGAGCGGGTGAGGGGCGCGTCTTTATCAGGCGATCGGCACAGATGAGGAGATAAGAGCCGAGCGATTGTCCTCCTCGGGACTTCTGTGCCTCTAAAATTAAACCCGACGATTCCTTATCTCCCGCGCTGGAGGAGACCTGACCGCCAACGTGTCACCGCGACGTGTGACTGATACCCACCAGGATGGAAATGGACGCAAATAAACTCAGCTCTGATCGTATTGTGATATTATTCCTGATTGTCAGTGTCCCCCTCCCCCCTCACAGAGGTCCCAGGACTCCCCCTGAAAGGTCTTCATCTGATCTCCTCTACAGGAGGACGACACCATCTTTGTTCAGGCATCCTCCAGGGTCCCCATCTACTTTCTGTACTGAGATGCCTGAGATGACACAATACTGTAAATCCTGGAGCCTGTGCAGATTATTAGTGTTCACAAATGTCTGACACAGATCAACCCCCTGCTGCAGCCTCTCAACTTGTGACTTGCTGCAAAGTTACAATGTACAGTCTGATCACCGGGGGAGGAGATTGAGGAAATAACTCCTCCTCCTTCTACAAAGTTACAATGTACAGTCTGATCACTGGGGGAGGGGAGACGGAGGAAATGCCTCCTCCTGCCTGCAGCAGACTGATCTCAGCCTAGGCAGAGTCCCTTACAAGGAGGGTTTTGTGATGACAGAGGCGGAGCTTGTCCGGTCAGCGATCCAGTTGCTGTACGCGGTGACACGTCCCGGATTTCTTTGTGGAGATTTGGAGGAGTCGCTGACGGGTCAGGAAATGAAATGTATTATTAGATCACCGAGGACGGGTGACATTAATAATACGGAGTGATGAATGGATGTGCAGAATCCCTCATCTCTGACAGTATCATATTTCAGGCAGAGGTGAAGCTGGATGTCAGGAAATGGAGAAAAAACTTTTTTTTTTTTTTTGGCGGTCGGGTGAGGGGGAGTCTGCGCACAGTTTGGCGATCGGGTGAGGGGAGTCTGCACACAGTTTCGCGGTTGGGTGAGGGGAGTTCTGCGTACAGTTGGGCGGTCGGGTGAGGGGAGTCTGCGCACAGTTTGGCAGTCGGAGTGAGGGGAGTCTGCGCACAGTTTGGCAGTCGGGTGAGGGGAGTCTGCGCACAGTTTGGCGGTCGGGTGAGGGGAGTCTGCGCACAGTTTGGTGGTCGGGTGAGAGGAGTCTGCGCACAGTTTGGCGGGCGGGTGAGGGAGTCTGCGCCACAGTTTGGCGGGAGTCTGCGCACAGTTTGGCGGGCGGTGTGAGGGGAGTCTGCGCACAGTTTTGGCGGGCGGGTGAGGGGAGTCTGCGCACAGTTTGGCGGGGGGTGAGGGGGTCTGCGCACAGTTTGGCGGTGGGGTGAGCGGGGTCTGCACACAGTTTGGCGGTTGGGTGAGGGGAGTCTGCGCACAGTATGGCGGTCGGGTGAGGGGAGTCTGCGCACAGTATGGCGGTCGGGTGACGGGGAGTCTGCGCACAGTATGGCGGTCGGGTGAGGGGAGTCTGCGCACAGTTTGGCTGTCGGGTGAGGGGAGTCTGCGCACAGTATGGCGGTCGGGTGAGGGGAGTCTGCGCACAGTTTGGCGGGCAGGTGAGGGGAGTCTGCGCACAGTTTGGCGGGCAGGTGAGGGGAGTCTGCGCACAGTATGGTGGTCGGGTGAGAGGTGTCTGCGCACAGTTTGGCGGGCAGGTGAGGGGAGTCTGCGCACAGTTTGGCAGTCGGGTGAGGGGAGTCTGCGCACAGTTTGGCGGTCGGGTGAGGGGAGTCTGCGCACAGTTTGGTGGTCGGGTGAGAGGAGTCTGGCGCACAGTTTGGCGGGCGGGTGAGGGGAGTCTGCGCACAGTTTGGCGGGCGGGTGAGGGGAGTCTGCGCACAGTTTGGCGGGGCGGGTGAGGGGAGTCTGCGCACAGTTTGGCGGGCGGGTGAGGGGGAGTCTGCGCACAGTATGGCGGTCGGGTGGGGGGAGTCTGCGCCCAGTTTGGCGGTCGGGTGAGGGGAGTCTGCGCACAGTTTGGCGGTCGGGTGAGGGGAGTCTGCGCACAGTTTGGCGGTCGGAGTGAGGGGAGTCTGCGCACAGTTTGGCGGTCGGGTGAGGGAGTCTGCGCACAGTTTGGTGGGCGGGGTGAGGGGAGTCTGCGCACAGTTTGGCGGGCGGGTGAGGGGAGTCTGCGCACAGTTTGGCGGGCGGGTGAGGGGAGTCTGCGCACAGTTTGGCGGGCGGGTGAGGGGAGTCTGCGCACAGTATGGCAGTCGGGTGATGGGAGTCTGCGCTCAGTTTGGCGGTTGGGTGAGGGGAGTCTGCGCACAGTTTGGCGGTCGGGTGAGGGGAGTCTGCGCACAGTTTGGCGGTCGAGTGAGGGGTGTCTGCGCACGGTTTGGGGCGTCGGGTGAGGGGAGTCTGCGCACAGTTTGGCGGTCGGGTGAGGGGAGTCTGCGCACAGTTTTTGGCGGGCGGGTGAGGGGAGTCTGCGCACAGTATGGCAGTCGGGTGATGGGAGTCTGCGCTCAGTTTGGCGGTTGGGTGAGGGGAGTCTGCGCACAGTTTGGCGGTCGGGTGAGGGGAGTCTGCGCACAGTTTGGCGGTCGGGTGAGGGGAGTCTGCGCACAGTTTGGCGGTCGGGTGAGGGGGAGTCTGCGCACAGTTTGGCGGTCGAGTGAGGGGTGTCTGCGCACGGTTTGGCGGTCGGGTGAGGGGAGTCTGCGCACAGTTTGGCGGTCGGGGTGAGGGGAGTCTGCGCACAGTTTGGCGGGCGGGTGAGGGGAGTCTGCGCACAGTATGGCAGTCGGGTGATGGGAGTCTGTGCTCAGTTTGGCGGTCGGGTGAGGGGAGTCTGCGCACAGTTTGGCGGTCGAGTGAGGGTGTCTGCGCACGGTTTGGCGGTCGGGTGAGGGGAGTCTGCGCACAGTTTGGCGGTCGGGTGAGGGGAGTCTGCGCACAGTGGCATCACTCAGCATGCGTGGAAGGAGCGGATGGCGAGAAATGCGCCTTAATGAAAAATAGAAGTTAATATCTTCATAAAACCGGCTGTAATAACTATTAAGTGCCGCAATAAAATGGGTTTTATAATCCCGGCACATTCAGGCGTTTATCTGGACGCCTTTTAGCAGTAAAATCCCCAAACCTGGAAGATTGGAGCGTCGCAGTAGAATTCTTCTACCGAATGATTTTTAGGTTGATCGTCTGACGATAATCCTGGAACCGGGGGGGGGGGGGGGGGGGGGTCATTGTGCGGAATACTTCCTGGGGAGGATAGAGGTGTGAGGGATGATTGTGGATTAATCGACCCCCCCATGGAATCAGAGTCAGTGCAATGTGTGCCCCTCCCCCACAGGAGTCATGGAGTCAGTGCTCTAATGCCCGATAGAATCCGAAGTCGGTGCAACATGCGCCCAACCCGCCTGGTGAGCAGAGAGTACCAGGAGCAGTGGTGGCCCCCCTAATTCATGCGCCCCTAATCTCCATGCAGGGCGCCGGACGCATGGATTCCATTGTTTTTTGGTTTTTTTTAAAGCACATGATTAGAGCAGGAGGCTCTAATTGGCTTAAAAAAGGGTGGGCTCGGGACGCAGAGCACTGTGCCCTGAGTCCACCCAGTGACAATAGTAAATATTTGATATGGTCTTCCTGCTTCTCCTCCCGGTCAATCAGGAAGCGGGTCCTGAGACCCTATTGGCCTAGGAGAAGTGATCGTATTGGCTGCCGAGGGAAGGAAGAGGGAAGCCGCCACCATGGTGGAGGAGGAGACGCAAAAAGGAGCAGAAGCTGCAAGATGGGGTAAGCATGGGCTGATGGGGCGACGGGTGAGCGACCAACTAACCGGGAGGGGGGGGGGGTGAATACAGGCGTCTTGTTGGTTGCCCCTTTAAAATATACAGCACCAGCCGCCACTTACCTGAAGAGGCAGCCTGGGATGGGGGTTGGGAGGCGGCAAGGAAGAAGGAGAGCATGAGGGGGGTCAAGTATCTGCACCGTGGGCCTCTAGGAGGGGGCCTAGTCGCTGCACCATGGGCCTCCTAGGAGGGGGGCCGAGTCGCTGCACCGTGGGCCTCTAGGAGGGGTCCGAGTCGCTGCACCGTGGGCCTCTAGGAGGGGTCTGAGTCACTGCACCATGGGCCCTCTAGGAGGGGTCCGAGTCGCTGCACCATGGGCCTCTAGGAGGGGGGCTGAGTCGTTGCCCCGTGGGCCTCTAGGAGGGGGGGCAAGTGTCTGCACTATGGGCCTCTAGAAGGGGGCCGAGTCGCTGCACCATTGGCCTCTAGGAGGGGGGCTGAGTCACTGCACCATGGGCCTCTAGGAGGGGCCGAGTCTCTGCACCATGGGCCTCTAGGAGGGGGGGCCGAGTCGTTGCACTATGGGCATCTAGGAGGGGGGCCGAGTCGCTGCACCATGGGCCTCTAGGAGGGGGGCAGAGTCTCTGCACCATGGGCCATCTAGGAGGGGGGCCGAGTCGCTGCACCATGGGCCTCTAGGAGCGGGGCCGAGTCGCTGCACCATGGGCCTCTAGGAGGGGTCCGAGTCGCTGCACCATGGGCCTCTAGGAGGGGGGCTGAGTCGCTGCACCATTGGCCTCTAGGAGGGGGGCCGAGTCGCTGCACCATGGACCTCTAGGAGGGGGGCCGAGTCGTTGCACCATGGGCCTCTAGAAGGGGGCCGAGTCGCTGCACCATGGGCCTCTAGGAGGGGGGCGCCGAGTCGCTGCACCATGGGCCTCTAGGAGGGGGGCCGAGTCGCAGCACTTTTCTGGCACGTTAAATCCTTAAATAGGTATATTGAAGAAAAAATTAATCCTCCCATTCCCTCTCTGATAGTCCAGGGACATTTATGACCACTTATGTACATATTCTGCGTATATTCTTTGATATGCAGTGTATATTTTAATTTCAACTTCATCTTTTGTTGTCTCTCCTCTGCTCTAGAATGTGTTTTATTTTACCTTCATATACCTAGACATGTGAATTTTACTCTGCACTTATGGATATCTCATGTGTAAATCCTCTCCGCCAAATTTGTATGTACCAAAATAGGATGATATGTTTACATTTATAATTTTATATCATTCTTGTATTTTCTTGATCTTGTACAATAATTGAATTTTTTGTCCCCTTTATGGCTTGTTTCCCTTCCCCCTATGAGCAGTTATCATGGCTGCTGGCGCCGCCCAAGTACCGGGGTTGATTTCCCTAGATGTGCCTTCCCGGCAAGGTAAGGGGCGGAGGAGGGACTCCTACATGGATGGCTCCCCCTCCCGCCGTTCCCCATTGGATACCCAGGCTGGACCTGGCTGCCATATTGGGGATTCCCCCTTGCCGGCGGCGTTCAGGGACATCCCCGGACGTCTCCGCTCACTGCGCATGCGCGGGGCCCCGCGGTGCCACCGGTGATGCGGGTGCGTCACGCATTTCCGACGGTGATGACGTCAGCGGACGGAGCTTCCGCTCGCCCTGAACGCCGAGGAGACCACACGAGGCCGCCCTTCGGCTGCCATGCCCCCAAGCGCGGTCCCCCCGGAGCGGTCTCATTAGTGGAATGCTGGCACCTGCTACCAATCAATCTACGTCGGAGTTCCCGCCCCAATATCAAGGGCTTATATACACTCCCTCACCCTCTCTCGACCATCCTGAACACCTTTCTGTCCAGCTGACGGTCTCTCCTGCAGCTTCACATTGTAAGTACATCTACCCTGTTTTACGTCATTGCACTTTTGTTGCCCTATATATAACATTTGGTCTATTACAATGACCATATATATATATATAATAAATACTTAAATGTATACAATACTCTTTCATTTACTTTACATTTTCAGACTTGCCAAATGGTAACTGGACAGGCGTTTACTCAGCCTGTTCAAGGTAGTGACCAAATCCCGGGCCAGGTCACACCTAAGTGCAAGCATACAGGGCAACATAGTGTGGTCTCTGCACTACCTTCACCTTGCTTACTAGGTAATATACTTGGCACACTTAACATATGTTTTTCCCCACTTATGGGCACTTGTTCACCCGTTTTCACATCTATTACTCTTAAATGGTTTTTGTTATTCACTTTCTTGTGTGTTCACTTTTCACACACACTTGTTGTCCACATCAGGATTCACGTCCTTGGTTCCCATAATTTCCTCCACTCTTAAGCGCTATTCCTCATCAATCACATTTCTTATTCTATTCACATCCCCTTTTTACATGGTTGAGGTACTAATTTGCAATCTATTACTTCCTTCTTTATTCTGGCATTTTTCTTACCCTTGTATGCACTCCGTTATATTATATTTTTTATACTAAAATAGGTACTTAAGTATGGCATATATATATGTGTGTACACACATATGTATATGTTTGTGCGGACTTCTCTACGCACAGACACATACACCCAGTATGCATTGGCCAAGGCCAATGTAATGGGCGTATATATGTAGCTATGGTTTAACCTAGCAGATACAAACATATATACACTTTTTACACTTCTTAGACCTTACGCTGGAGTGCATACTAATATATAACATACATTATTCCTATCTTTCTCCCTGGGTTGTTGCTGCAGGTGTCCTCCCTATCTGACCGGCTGAGTGGTCTGCGCATAGGGGGCATCTTACAGTGTGATCTCTTGTAAGCCACATTTTTGGGATCTCCCCCTGGGAATGGGGGCTGCGGCGGTGATGCATGAAGCCTCCGGGGGAAGGTGAACGGGCAATCTTTCGATTTTAAAGGGATCTATCCAACAAAAAGCTCCTGGGTTTAGGACACTCATTATTGGGTAAATATGCTGTATTGATATGCTATGTACCTGTTTTCAAATATACATTAATTTTTGACACATGCATTTCTTGATATAATTTTAGCAAATTGACCTTTGAAGAAGACCTGGAATATATAGGTCGAAACGCGTCAGGTCCACAAATTTTGCCATACGTCAACGCACATGTCATGTTGTCATGAACATATATATACAGTGTATGTGTTGAGTGTCATGTATTACTGGAGCTCATTCTTTTTAACCAGTGTGTTGAAGCCACTTTTTGTACAATAAAGATATATTTTTACGTATTGGCCTTCTACCCTCTCTTTTTTTGCTGCCTAAAAACCCCAATTGGGGAATCTGTTTTCTTTTTTGAGTCGCTGCACCATGGGCCTCTAGGAGGGGGCCGAGTCGCTGCACCATGGGCCTCTAGGAGGGGGGCCGAGTCTCTGCACCATGGGCCTCTAGGAGGGGGGGCAGAGTCGTTGCACCGTGGGCCTCTAGGAGGGGGGCCGAGTTTGCTGCACCATGGGCCTCTAGGAGGGGGGCCGAGTCGCTGCACCATGGGCCTCTAGGAGGGGGGCCGAGTCTCTGCACCATGGGCCTCTAGGAGGGGGGAGTCGCTGCACCATGGGCCTCTATGAGGGGGGCCGAGTCACTGCACCATGGGCCTCTAGGAGGGTGGTCAAGTCACTGCACCATGGGCCTCTAGGAGGGGGGCCGAGTTGCTGCACCATGGGCCTCTAGGAGGGGAGCAGAGTCGCTGCACCATGGGCCTCTAGGAGGGGGGCCGAGTCGCTGCACCATGGGCCTCTAGGAGGGGAGCTGAGTCGCTGCACCATGGGCCTCTCGGTTGTACTTGCCCACTGGGCCAGAAGTCGCCAGTCAGCTCCTGATGAGGGTACATAGAACACACCTGGAAGGAGGGGGGGCGGATACTCGATAGCAAGTTTTTCTTGGAAAGTTAAGAATGTAAATGGTACAAAGTTTATAAAGCGGATTTCTCCATCTTTCTCGCCACAGACATGAGATTATCGTCTGATCTAACTGAAGAAATAATATGGAATTTAAACATTTCAACAGAGAAATGAAATGATGTCCAGTCCTCAGGAATGCCCCTTATATTGCCGTATATCGAATTATTGGACATTTTGTCACCAACAGCCGCCGTTCGCCATTAGTTTGCACTAGCGGTTCACGTAACAATACTGTCTGTCCACAAGCCGTCCATCACGGCTTCATTACAGCTGACAAACGACGTTTACGGGTGTGAAAATTGTCCGGCTGTGACTCGGGGGCTCCCGTCGGAGCCGATCGATTTCCCCGTGCAGACATGAATAAAGCGAGTTTTGCAAGGAGAAGGTGTTTGTCAGCGGCGCGGCGCAGAAATGCTAATCTTGTCAATTAAGTATTATTGTTAAGATCTAGTGGTGTGTTCGAATCACTTTAGAGTGCAACTAAGGAAGAGCGGAGTGCGTTTACGACTCCTGCAGGAACTATTAGCGCGTATTTTATTCAGATTTGTGCCGTAAAATCTGCATAAACTCAGCATATTGTGATCCCCCAGCGAGCATTTGTTTGGATAGAGCCGAGGAGGAGAAAAAAAAATCCTCAATTTCTGCAACTTCGGGGAAAGTCTGGAGAGCGGCGCGGCCGGATGTTAATCAGGTGCGGACGGCGATCACCGGAGAGGGGCGCCAACGATTAGCAAATGGTCGCAGTCAGTGGTCACCAAACGCCGAGCGAGACGCGACTAGTCAATTATCTCCGACCCTTCAACACATCCTAGTGAAGATGTATGGCGGTAATTCCCGGCCTCCTCCGATTTATTGTGAAATATGGCGCAAATTACGGCTTAATGATGGTGGTTTTTGGAACAAGAATGTCATTAACGGAGTGCGCTGTACTTCACGGCGTATTTCCCGCAGTCCTGTGCATCATATCCAGTCATTACGCTCCTTAAAAGAACTCTAACGGAATTAAGCACCTTTCTGGCACCACATGGGTTAATAACGTACCTGACTATATTTTGCTGGCATTACAGGAGTTAATAACACACCCGACTATGTCTCTGGCATCAAATGGGTTAATACCACACCTGACTATGTCCCTGGCATCAAATGGGTTAATAACACACCCTGCCTATGTCCCTGGCATCAAATCGGTTAATAACACACCTGGCTATATATGTCCCTGGCATCAAATGGGTTAAACACACACCCGACTATGTCCCTGGCATCACATGGGTTAATAACACACTGGTCTAAATGTCAATAGCATCACATGGGTTACTAATACACCTGATTATGTTGCCTGGCATTACATGGGTAATAACACACTAGACTATACATCACTGGCATTACATGGGTTAATACCACCGCTGGCTACATATGTCACTTAATAATGCACCTGACTAGGTCTCTGGCATCATATGAGTTAATAACATACCATGTCCTTGGCATCACATGGGTTAAAAAGCACACTTGACTGTGTCCCTGGCATCCCATGGGTTAATAACACATTTTACTATCTGTAGTTTGGGACCTCATTAGTTAATAATACACCTGGTTATAGGCCTCTGGCACGGCATGGGTTAAAAATACACCTAGCTATACGTCTCTGGCATCACATGGGTTAATAATTCATCCAATTGCATTTAGGTGACATCATAAGGGTTAATTGCGCATCCAACAGCTTCTCTCCGGTGCCAGATGGGTTACTAACGCACCCAGCTGTCTGTCCCCTGGCATCAGAAGGGATATCAGAGCACCCGATTGCATGTCTCCAGCATGGGAAGGGTTACAGAGGGGGGCGGGTGACTGGCCTGGCAGTGTATGGGTAAATGAAAACTTGTGGCATTCTCTATCTGGCGTCTGATGGGTTAATGACAGCCCCTCTTACCTCTGGTATTAGAGATGTTTATGGAATTATTGAGAATAGGTTTTGGGCTGTAAAGGGGTAAATGGCGACCCTTTACATCTCTCTGGCACTGGAGGGGTTAATAAAGCATACGGTTGCATGTCTGTGGCACACAATGAGTTAACAGAGACCTCACACAGGAGGAGAAGTGGGCACCCCTGGCATTGTATGGGTTAATGATGCCTTTGCTGTGATTACTGCCACTCAAAGGGTTAATAGGTATCACAATGACAGCCAATGAACGCCTCCCCTGCTCTGATCCTGTGTGAGAGAGAGAACTTTTCACCCCCCCCCCCCCCCCCCCCAGTGATTGGATATCATCAAATTGAAGGCTGGGGGCCGTCTCTGTAACTGACATTAGGGGGCGCCATTCCAAAACGTTGACACTTACTGACTGCTGAGACCGTTTGCAACAAAAGGACGAATCTAAGAGGCGCCGACCTAAAATGATGTCATACATCCCAGGAGCCCTCATGGGAGGAGGAGCTTTCTCAGCTAAGCACGCCCCTCCTTACCTGCATGCCTGAGCTTAGGGCAGATGGATTCCAGGAAGTAAATGCTACTTGAATCATCTGCCCTTACTCAAGATGGCCACAGATAGAAATGCTAGGGGGGGGGGGGGGGGGGGGTTATGGCAAAATTAAGCATGGGGACATGGATGGACGGATGTGTGTGTGTGGGGGGGGGGGGGAGGGTTGCTTTGAATATAAAAAAAATGAAATATACATTTTTGGTTTGTGGTGCTCAGATACAGTTAAGTTTCACTTTAAAGAGTTCTTTAAAAGATCAGACAGACATCCAACGCGCTTTGGGGCCAAAAGCTCCTCTTGATCAGGACTACAGAAATGGGTGTGGATATTAAAAGGAAGTATGAAAAATAGAAAGTATAAATGTGTTGGGGGGGGGGGGGAAGAAATAAACAGTCACTAAAAATAATAAAACAAATCAGTGAATACAAAAGTGAGAGTTTAAAAAACTATTTCTTACAACCCTAATCAATACAATCTGAATGATCTGATCAGATAAATTAAATATCGGCTTACAATCAAACGATCGCCTTTTCCGAGCCGAATACAAAGTCTGCGGTCTGTGCACCGTGTTGTGTCCTCTAGAAGAAGATCGGCCGGGGTGGGAAAACATTGTTCAGATAGAAATGTTACATTTTGTTACAGAATTCCAATATTTATATCTGCAACAAAGTCCCAATCTAAAAAATGGAACACAAATCACAGACGTGTGGAAGAGCAGAGAAGATTTATTGTCACTGCAAAAAAAAAATTTACATAAAAAAAGTAAATTAAAAAAAAAAAAATGATAGAGATCATTAGATTTTAAGCTGTTATTTTTATCTGATCAGATCATGTATTTGTATTGATTAGGGCTGTAATATAATATTTGTGTTTTTAAATGCTCAACGTTCTGATTGGTTTTAAGTTGTCATCATTTGAAAAGTCTGTTTTACTTCCTCCTTTTTACACTTTTAATTCCTATTTTTCATTTTATTTTATCATTTTTAGATTATACTTTTTTTTTCCTGTTGCCCCGATGAAGGCGAGTGTTGGCCATTTTGTGCGATTCTGAAAAAGGATTATTAACCACTTGAAAAGATTTTTCCCCCTTCCTGGACCCAGGCCATTTTTTTGCTATTCGGCACTGCACTACTTTAACTGGTAATTTTCTTCCCCCACAAATAGAGCTTCTTTTGGTGGTATTTGATCACCTCTGTGTGTTTTTTTTTTTTTTTTCTGCTACAAAACATCCAATAAAAAATGTAAACACTAAAAGTTCTTTATAAATTTTGGCCAAAATGTATTCTGCTACATATCATTGATAAAAAAAAAAAAATCCCAATAAGCGTGTACTGATTGGTTTGCATGAAAGTTATAGCGCCTATAAACTATGGTATAGACTGAAATTTTTCTTTATACTACTAATGGTGATGATCTGTGACTTATAATGGGATTGCAATAGCGCGGCAGACAATCTGTCACTAACTGACGCTGGGAGGGGGGGGGGGACTGACTGCCACTGACATCACCAGTGACACTAATACAGTGATAATACTATTTACTGTACTAATGCCACTGGCTGGGAAGGGGTTAACGTCTAGGGGCGACTGTGTGCCTAACAATGTGTAATATGTGCTGATTTTACTAATAGATCTCTCTGTTTCTTATCCCTGCTTTGCTTTTGCTCCCTCTGTACAGAGAGCTCTGTGTTATTTACCAACACAGAGCTCTGGGCTGTGATTGGACACAGCCGATTAGCAGGTCCCAGCCGTGAATCATGGAACTTGCTGACAGACTCCTTCTGAATACATTCACAGCGGGTGCCGGGGGGCAGGGGGAGGGGCAAGCATGCAAGCGCCCTAAACCTAGAAGTAGGTAGCGACGCACATTTACAGTGCCGCTCGCCCACATTACATTGCAGGTGGGGGGGGTCACCAAATTGGTTAAATAATACTCATCTTACCTGCCCCCTGAAGATGTCCTATTGTTGACGAAATGCGTAGGGCGGGGCTTGTGGCCTGTGATGTCATCACACCCACTGGTTTACAACGGCAGAGCATTTTACGCTTTTCATCTTTCGCTGTTTGTGGGTACCTTTCTATCCATAATAAAATAAGGAGTTTTAGCGGTTTGTTCTGCTCCTTCCTGAGGAGGGCGGTGCAGTTTATTGGACGTGATTGGAGGAGATGTATGTGGAGAGGTGCAGCGCCCCCCAGAGGGGTTCAATGTATTTGTTAAAGTGCATTTGATCTCTTATTAATAGAGGGATTGAACACTTTTGGTTAGCAGTTGGCGGTCTGGTGTCCCGGGAGCGCGGCGCACTGACCTGTATATTCACAGCTTTATAGATTGGAGGGCCCCGAGGGCCGTGATTGGACGCCGGGAGAGGACTATATATGCACATTTCTCATTATTTGTCTTAATTGGTGGATTATATTTTCTAATATCGTTTCTGGTCTTTTTCATTGCCGTGTTTCCAATTTTTTTATTGGCCGTCACAATTATATATATTGTTTATGATTATAAAAAAATAAAAGTAACCAATGAAGAGAAGTTTTTTTTTTTCAGTTACAAGTTTATGATTATTGATATTCTTTAGAAGAGATTGCACACCTTTCAGTAATATTTTGTCTTTTTTCTGTATGCGGAGCCATTGAGCGCTGCGTTCTCTTAGTACACGAAGCGCATTAGGTGACTACATTTACCAAAGACGCCTTGTGGACTTCCTCATCCTATCGCCGCTCCTGGCGGATTCCTTTACTTTGACGCCGGCGCTGCGATTCCAGACACATTTAGAACTTCCTACACTCAGGAAATGGTTATTTGTGGAGGAATTGCCTGGGATGGGAGCGGGCAGCTATTCGTAAAACACGGCACACCTTGAAGGTGCGCACCACAAATCTAGACGCGACACCACAAATCTAGACGCGACACCACAAATCTAGACGTGACATTTACTTTGTATCGAATAGATAGAAAACCAAAAGAAGAGAAGTGTGGGGCATTATTGGGGATGTGGTGCGTTTCATGCCAAACGACATCTTCATGAAATTATTTTGTATCGAATATAAAAAAAGAAAACGTCTGATGGTGTCATGAATTCAGAGTGATCCTGCACACTTCCTGCGTCCTCCGCGCCATTTCCTGCATCCTTTGCACACTTCCTGCATTCTCCATGCACTTCCTGCATCCTCCACGCACCTCCTGCGTCCTCCACGCACTTCTTGTGTCCTCCATGCACTTCCTGCGTCCCCTGCACACTTCCTGCGTCCTCTGCACATTTTCTGCATCCTCTGCGCCATTTTCTGCGTCCTTTGTACACTTCCTGCGTCCTCCGCACACTTCCTGCGTCCTCTGCACACTTCCTGCGTCCTCTGCACACTTCCTGCGTCCTCTGCACACTTCCTGCGTCCTCTGCGCACTTCCTGCATCCTCCACACACTTCCTGCGTCCTCCACACACTTCCTGCGTCCTCCACACACTTCCTGCGTCCTCCATGCACTTCCTGCGTCCCCTGCACACTTCCTGCCTCCTCCGCACACTTCCTGCATCCTCTGTGCCATTTCCTGCATCCTTCACACACTTCCTGCATCCTCCGCACATTTTCTGCATCCTCTGCGCCATTTTCTGTGTCCTCCGCACACTTCCTGCATCCTCCGTGCACTTCCTGCATCCTCATAGAATTATAGGACTTATTCTTGGATCATCATCATCATAGAATTGTATTGTGAGACGTCTTCTTGGATCACCATAGAAGTGTGGGGCATCTTCTCGGATCATCATAGAATTGTGGGACATATTCTTGAATCATCATAGTATTGTAGGCCTTATTCTCAGACTATTATAGAAATGTAGTATGTTTTCCGGTTATCATAGAACTGTAGGACGTATTCTTGAAACATCATAGAAATGTGGGCCATATTTTCAGATCATCATAGAATTGTAGGACATATTCTCGGATCATCATAGAACTGTGGGACGTCGTCTTGGACCATCATGGAATTGTAGAACGTTTTCTTGGATCATCATGGAATTGTAGGAAATCTTCTGGGATCATCATAGAATTGTAGGACTTGCTCAGATCATCATTGAATAGCGGAACGTCTTCTCGGATCATCGTAGAACTGTGGGACGTATTCTTGGATCGTCATGGAATTGTAGAACGTCTTCTCGGTAATCATAGAATTGTGGGACAACTTCTTACAACATCATAAAATTGTGGGACATCTTCTGGGATCATCACAGAATTGTGGGTCGTATTCTCAGCAGTAACTTTGTATCATTTGGAGCTTCTAGTACCCGGGGAGTGATGAAGTAACAGGTGATCCTATATATATATATATATATATATATATATATATATATATATATATATACACACACCGATTATTATAAGGAAACGTCGTCTCCCTCCTATCCGGCAATGCCGAGCTTTACGTCTGCAGCCGATTAGCTGAAATCGTATTTTGTAATCTTAATGGTAACAAATCCTGCGCACTTTCCGCGGGCGAGGAGCGCGGGGAGCCCGTGCAGGCGCAGCCATTTCATACATTGTGTTTGGCATAAAATTTAAAAAAATCTGCAGAAAGATCCGCGGGGAATCCCTCAAACAGCATTCCTAATGAGGAGAAAGCATAACAGACATAAACACGGGCCGCAGCAAGAAGGGCCTAATATCATTATCCCCGATGTATCCTCCAGATATACGGCCCCGCGTCCGCCCGCCCGCTCCACCCGCTCCGCTTTCAACTCTGGACAACGCCAAATTGATTCCACCCCAGCATGGGGGCGAGTCTAATAAACAAACCAAACTGCCGGGGGAAGGTTCGGGACTCGGAAAGGTGATCAGGCTCCCGCCGTCCGACCGCGCGCCCACTCCCCCCCCCCCCCCCCCCCCCCCACTCCTTAACTTTAATGTACTCACTTCGGAGGCAGAGCGATCGCTCGGCGTGTGACGATCAACACACCAACGCCGCATAAAAGAGCGACTTGAAGCATCGCTCTAATGTGCCAGTTTATTCATGGCTGACCTGACGCTGCATAACTCGCCCCCAACGCCGCAGCTGACACTCAAACGCTGTTTAGCAAACCCCCCCCCTCCCCTCCCCCGACTTAATTGTGAAATCGAGACTTTTCTGGAGCTTTAAGGCATTTGGGCGACGTGTAACACATGTGAAATCGCCGAGCCCCCCCCTCAGACACATTACAAATAAACACAAAGCAATTACTGAATGTAACAAAAGAAAGACGCAGAAAAGAGCAACAAAACGAGTGAAAAAGAAAGAAAGGAGCGAGGTTTGTTTATTCTTCAACAACTCAATTACTTTATCAAAAGTGTTAAAGAGGTGAAGCGCGGCTTTGTGAGATCGCGGCACAAAGATCGCTCTGCGATGGGAAATGTGGCGGCACGCCGCTGGGGGAGCTTTGTAAGTAAGCGCGCAAATCCGATCATCGCCACAATCCTCGCCACAATTATCGCCAGGGTCCGATTCAAAGAGATACAAAGTCACCACTCCGAGACCCGCCACTTTTCTGACACTTTTTGTTTTGAAAATTTGTTGGGTTTTTTTGCTAGAAAATTTCTTAGAACTCCCAAACATTATATATATATTTTTTTTAAAACAGAGAATAAATTGGGGGGTTCTGCAATTTTTTATCTCATGCGGTATTTGCGCAGTGGTTTTTCAAATGCAGTTTTTTGGGGGGGGGGGAAAAATACACTTTTTTAAAATTTTAATGAAAAAAAAAAAAAAAAATACATAACCCAATTTTTTAGTGAAATATAAAAGAGGATGTCATGCCGGGTAAATAGATACGCTTTAAAATTGCGTGCGCCCGCACTACGGCGACAAACAACGTAAATTTTACTATCTACAGGCGACGCTTTAAAAGCCTTTACAGGTTACCACTTTAGACGTACAGAGGAACAATGGCGGATGGTCCATAAGGCTATTTTCACACTGGGGCGGTGCCGGAGTAAGCGGTAAAGTGCAGCTAGTTTTAGCGGCATTTTACCGCTGTTATAGCGGTGCTTTTCGCCCGTGTTGTGGTGCTTCGCAGCGCTGCCTATTCATTTGCAATGGCAGGGCGTTTTGGGGGGCGCTGTATACACCGCTTCCGCACCACCCCAAAGATGATGCTTGCATGACTTTTTTTCCCGTCCCGCAAGCGCACCGCCACAGGGTGAAAGCACTCGCGCTTTCACACTGGGGAGGCATGAAAGGTGCTTTTTTTAGGCGCTTTACAGGTGATTTTTAGCGCTAAAACGCCTGAAAAGCGCTCCTAGTTTGCATAATCTAATTATAGAACAGTTTATTTTTAAATAATTGATAATATGACTAACATTTTTTAACATCTTGAAGTCAAATAAATGTTAGCCATAGTATCATTTATTTAAAAACCGATCGTTCTGTGTGTGTGTGGTTGTGCGGGGCGCAGGACTAATAGGTTTCTATTAGGTCCGCCATTTTTATTTACAAGCACATGATTAGAGTCTGAGCCTCTGACTGGCTCGTTTTATGTTGTCCTCGGGAGCACTGCGCCCCGAACCCTCCCACTTTGTGACTTTAGCGAATCAATATTTGCCATCGGTTTTTGGCTTCTTGTCCTGGCCAATCAGGACAGGAGGCTGAAGATTTGGAACCCGGAAAGAAGACCAGTTTAACACGGAAGCCGGGGGGGGGGTGGTGGCGGGTATCAGGGGAGCCATGACTCCTGGAGGGCTCTGTTTGTAGACCTGGAGGTAGAGCTGCACGATTCTGGATAAAATGACAATCGTCATTTTTTTTTTTCTTAAAATAAAGATCACGATTCTCGTAACATCATCTTTCACATTATACAAAAAAATTGGGCTAACTTTACTGTTTATTTATTTTATTTTTTTATTCATTAAAATGTATTTTTTCCCCAAAAAAATGTGTTTGAAAGACCGCTACGCAAATACAGTGTGACATAAAATATTGCAACAACTGCCCTTTTATTCTCTATATATAATGCTTGGTGGTTCTAAGTAATTTTCTTGCAAAAAATACTGATTTTACCTTGTAAGCAACAAGTGTCAGAAAAAAGTTTAGTCATTAGATGGTTAAACTGACCTCATTTACAGACCGAAGTTCATTCCTTTGATCTAAAAGAACAGAAGATATCTCCATCTAAGTGATGTTGTAAGACACTTGGCAAGCTGCCTGTTTTTTTTTGTTTTTTTTTCTATTTTGACAGCTGTCTGCACTGAATCGAGGAAATTTTTTTCGGGAGGGGGGTAGAATCGCAATCTCGATTCTTGTGTGGGACGATCGTGGTTTGTGTGCGTGTGGGACCAATGCACGCGTTTTCCTTTGTGTGCTAGCATGGCGGGGACGGGGCACTTTACTTTCTTTTTTTTTATATATTAATTAATTTATTTTTACACTGTTGCTTACATTTTTTTATCACTTTTATTGCTGTCACAAGAAATGTAAACATCCCATGTGACAGTAATAGATGGTGACAGGTCCTCTTTATGGAGAGATCTGGGGTCTATAATGAATGTAAACATCCCATGTGACAGTAATAGGAGGTGACAGGTCCTCTTTATGGAGAGATCTGGGGTCTATAATGAATGTTAACATCCCATGTGACAGTAATAGGGGGTGACAGGTCCTCTTTATGGAGAGATCTGGGGTCTATAATGAATGTAAACATCCCATGTGACAGTAATAGGAGGTGACAAGTCCTCCTTATGGAGAGATTTGGGGTCTATAATGTAAACATCCCATGTGACAGTAATAGGTGGTGACGGGTCCTCTTTATGGAGGGATCTGGGGTCCATAATGAATGTAAACATCCCATGTGACAGTAATAGATGGTGACAGGTCCTCTTTATGGGGAGATCTGGGGTCTATAATGAATGTAAACATCCCATGTGACAGTAATAGGAGGTGACAGGTCCTCTTTATGGAGAGATCTGGGGTCTATAATGAATGTAAACATCCCATGTGACAGTAATAGGAGGTGACAGGTCCTCTTTATGGAGAGATCTGGGGTCTATAATGAATGTAAACATGCCAAAAAATGGTGCCGTTAAGATTCCGGTAACCTGGAAGTGACGTCATGTGATAGCTTCCGGGTTCCCATGGCGGAGACCCAATCCAAGCCAATCCCGGCCTTCTTCGGGTCTCTAAATGGTGGAAGTGACGGCTGGTGGCTTGGGTCTCCCGGTGAAGACGAGAGTGGTGGAAGGCGGTGGGAGAGGGGGGGGCGGGGGGGCGTCCCCTCCCGCTGCTTGTAATAACAAACGAGTGGCTGGTCAGCCTCGACCGTCGGCTCTAGAAATCTGTAGCGGGGTGCCGCCAATCATCCCGCTACAACCACCTGAAGTCACGTGACGTACCGCTACTGGATTTGGCGGAGAAGAAGACTTCAAGTCCATCGAGTTTAAAAAAAGGAAAAAAATTAGACAAATGTTTCCAAAATAAAACAAAATTGTATCTCAGAAAGAAGAAATATTTGTGATAACGAACAATAAAAATCTTTTCTCAATCCTAATAACGATGGATATTTCTGTCTTTGTTGCGATGATCGCACATCGGGGGAGGGGGACCTCGCCATATACTGAACACAGAACACCTGAAAGTGTCCCCAAAATAATAATACAAACCTTTTCATTATAAAGCGCGGCGATTTCCCGGAAATAAAGATCGCCGGCGCCGCGGGACGCACAGAGGAGATACGTTGGGAAAGAATCGATTCTTTTTAGGAAATGGAGAGACAAAGGTTTCTGCCTTCTATCGATCGGTAGATGAAGATGCAGAAAACTCAGAAAAACGCGATTGTTGTTGTTGTGTTTTTGCTATTTTTCCGACTAATATAAAAAGGTGAGACGTCGCCGCCTGCGGGATGCGAATCAGCGGAACGTGAAAATCAACTGATTACTAGACATGTGCGCCGTCAATAAATTTGTTCCGTATTAAAATTAATTCGTAATTCATGTCCGAAATTCAATTTGGATTCGTACGAAATACGAATGTTCGTTAGGTTCGTAAACTTTTCGTAACAATAACGAAAGTTCGTCATGATAAATTTATCCGAAGTTCGTAAACGAAATTTCGTATTTCGTACAAAATTTGTATGCATAAAAATTCGTATTTCGGATCCTCGCGAATGTACGGATTTCCGGAAATTCGCACAAAACTAATCGCACATGTCTACTGATTACCATATTCACACGTACAGCGATTATCTGTGTCCGGGGGACACCCGACAGACCCGATGATCAACGCAGACATAGAGTGTAAGCTCTTCTGGTACAGAGACTGATGTGATTGGCTCAGTGATCTCTGTACAGCACTGCGGTATATGTCAGAGCTATATACATGTATAATAATAATAGTGTGTGACTGTGGGGGAGGGGACATTAGAGTGTAAGCTCCTCTGTATAGAGACTGATGTGACTGTGGGGGAGGTGACATTAGAGTGTAAGCTCCTCTGTACAGAGACTGATGTGACTGTGGGGGGAGGGGACATTAGAGTGTAAGCTCCTCTGTATAGAGACTGATGTGACTGTGGGGGAGGGGACATTAGAGTGTAAGCTCCTCTGTACAGAGACTGATGTGACTGTGGGGGGAGGGGACATTAGAGTGTAAGCTCCTCTGTACAGAGACTGATGTGATTGGCTCAGTGATCTCTGTACAGCACTGCGGTATATGTCAGAGCTATATAAATGTATAATAATAATAGTATTGTGTGGAGTTCTGTCCTGCGGTTGGTCATCGGACTTTGCATGTGACGCCATTGGCGAGCTCCTTTAATACTCGCTCTGATGGCGGCTCTCTAAGTCTCCCCGTTAATAAGAAGGAGCGCGCAGAACGGCGGCCATTGTTCCGGGTGGTTTGGGAGATGATCGGGGATATTCTGGTCTTCCTGCGCTCTCCTCGTCACAATCGCCTCGCAGCTGGCGTGACGCAGGCAAACAACGGGCGTCCTGTGTTTGGTGCTCAGAAAGCTGCGATTGTCACGAGCGCCTTTATTGCAGGGCACATGAGTGTGCTGAGGCTCTCCGACACGCTCTCCTGTCATGTGCGTGCCCGCTGACGGCCAGGAATAATGATGAAAAAACAAGAATTCAATGTCGATGAAGCGGCGTTGGACAAAATGCCCATTCATTGTGTCCCTCTGGGAACGATCGCACTCCGCAGTCAGAAAACAAAAAAGCCAGTTTTCTTCTCGCCGTGGGCTGCGCGCTTAGCCATGCCATCTGAGCCCTAAAAAAAACAGCGGCCCCCTCTCGCACGGCGGCCTGGCCCGCACACACCAACCCGTATTAATAGCCTCTGTTTTTCCAGGACCCCCCCCCCCCTGCGTAGGTTGCAGCCAATGTAAAGCCAATGTAAAGACAAAACATTTGCCGAGTCGCAGAACAACAAAACCCACAGGAAAAAAAACTGCACTGACCTCCCTGCCCACCGGGGGCATCGCCCTGAATTACACCCTATGAGAGTACGGCCCGGGCTACAATCACTCCCCATCCCCTACATATTCACTGCCTACCTACCTACCCACCATATACCTCCTACCTACCTACCCACCATAGACCTACCCTCCTACCTACCTATCTATCCACCATATACCTCCTACCTACCTACCCACCATATACCTACCCTACTACCTACCTACCCACCATATACCCATCTACCCTCCTACCTACCTATCCACCATATACCTACCCTCCTACCTATCCACCATATACCTACCTACCCTCCTACCTACCCTTCATATACCTACCCTCCTACCTACCTACCCACCATAGACCTTCCACCTACCTACCCAACATATACCTACTCTCCTACCTACCCACCATAGACCTACCCTCCTACCTACCTATCTATCCACCATATACCTCCTACCTACCTACCTATCCACCATATACCTACCCTACTACCTACCTACCCACCATATACCCATCTACCCTCCTACCTACCTATCCACCATATACCTACCCTCCTACCTACCTACCCACCCACCATATACCTATCTACCCTCCTACCTACCTATCTACCATATACCTACCCTCCTACCTATCCACCATATACCTACCTACCCTCCTACCTACCCTTCATATACCTACCCTCCTACCTACCTACCCACCATAGACCTTCCACCTACCTACCCAACATATACCTACTCTCCTACCTACCCACCATAGACCTACCCTCCTACCTACCTATCTATCCACCATATACCTCCTACCTACCTACCTATCCACCATATACCTACCCTACTACCTACCTACCCACCATATACCCATCTACCCTCCTACCTACCTATCCACCATATACCTACCCTCCTACCTACCTACCCACCCACCATATACCTATCTACCCTCCTACCTACCTATCTACCATATACCTACCCTCCTACCTATCCACCATATACCTACCTACCCTCCTACCTACCCTTCATATACCTACCCTCCTACCTACCTACCCACCATAGACCTTCCACCTACCTACCCAACATATACCTACTCTCCTACCTACCCACCATAGACCTACCCTCCTACCTACCTATCTATCCACCATATACCTCCTACCTACCTACCTATCCACCATATACCTACCCTACTACCTACCTACCCACCATATACCCATCTACCCTCCTACCTACCTATCCACCATATACCTACCCTCCTACCTACCTACCCACCCACCATATACCTATCTACCCTCCTACCTACCTATCTACCATATACCTACCCTCCTACCTATCCACCATATACCTACCTACCCTCCTACCTACCCTTCATATACCTACCCTCCTACCTACCTACCCACCATAGACCTTCCACCTACCTACCCAACATATACCTACTCTCCTACCTACCCACCATAGACCTACCCTCCTACCTACCCACCATATACCTCCTACCTACCTATCCACAATATACCTACCCTCTTACCTATCTATTCTATCTCTTAATCCACCATAGACCTACCTACCCTCTTACCTACCTACCCACCATAGACCTACCCTCCTACCTACCCACCATATACCTCCTACCTACCTACCCACCATATACCTCCTACCTACCTACCCACCATATACTTACCCTCCTACCTACCTACCCTCCTACCTACCTACCCTCCTACCTACCTACCCACCATATACCTCCTACCTACCTATCCACCATATACCGACCTACCTACCCTCCTACCTACCTACCCCCCTACCTACCCACCATATATCTCCTACCTACCTATCCACCATATACCTACCCTCCTATCTACCTATCCACCATATACCTACCCTCCTACCTACATACCCACCATAGACCTACCCTCCTACCTACCTACCCACCATATACTTACCCTCCTACCTACCTATCCACCATATACCTACCCATCCACCATATACCTACCCTCCTACCTACCCATCCACCATATACCTACCCATCCACCATATACCTACCTTCCTACCTACCCATCCACCATATACCTCCTACCTACCTATCTACCATATACCTACCCTACTACCTACCTACCCACCATATACCCATCTACCCTCCTACCTACCTATCCACCATATACCTATCTACCCTCCTACCTACCTATCCACCATATACCTACCCTCCTACCTATCCAATATATACCTACCCTCCTACCTACCCATCCACCATATACCTACCCTACTACTTAACCACCATAGACCTACCCTCCTACCTACCTATCCACCATATACCTACCCTCCTACCTACCTATCCACCAAATACCTACCCTACCTACCTATCCACCATAGACCTACCTACCCTCCTACTTACCTATCCACCATATACCTACCTACCCTCATACCTATCCTCCTACCTACCCTCCTACCTACCTATCCACCATGGACCTACCCTCCTACCTATCCAATATATACCTACCCTCCTACCTACCCATCCACCATATACCTACCCTCCTACCTACCCATCCACCATATACCTACCCTCCTACCTACCTATCCTATCTCTCTATCCACCATAGACCTACCTACCCTCCTACCTACCTACCTACCCACCATATACCTACCCTCCTACCTCCCTATCCACCATGATTGATCTGTCACACAGTCCCCCCAGGCAGCAAGTGGCCTGTCATCTGAGAAGGTGAATGGTGAATATGTAGACCCTCTTTTCTCAGCAATGATACATATATCTATCTACAGAGCCTTGAAAAAGTATTCATACCCCTTAAGATTTCCCACATTTTGTCATGTTACACTCAAAAAACGTAAATGTATTTTATTGGGATTTTATGTGATAGACCAACACAAAGTGTCTCATAATTGTGAAGTGGAAGGAAAATGATAAATGATACAAATAAATATGTGAATAGTGTGGGGGGGGGCATTTCTATGGCGCCCCCTTTACTCCGATACCCCTAACTAAAATCTAGAGGAACCAATTGCCTTCAGAAGTCACCTAATTGGTAAATAGAGTCCACCTGTGTGTCATTTAATCTCAGTATAAATACAGCTGTTCTGTGAAGCCCTCAGAAGTTTTTTAGAGAACCTTAGTGAACAAACATCATCATGAAGGCCAAGGAACACACCAGACAGGTCAGGGATAAAGTTGTGGTGAAGTATAAAGCAGGGTTAGGTTATAAAAAGATCTCCCAAGCTTTGAACATCTCACGGAGCTCTGTTCAATCCATCATCGGAAAATGGAAAGAGTATGGCACAACTGCAAACCTACCAAGACATGGCCGTCCACCTAAACTGACCGGCCGGGCAAGGAGAGCATTCATCAGAGAAGAGCCAAGAGGTCCATGGTAACTCTGGAGGAGCTGCAGAGATCCACAGCTCAGGTGGGAGAATCTGTCCACAGGACAACTATTAGTCGTGTTCTCCACAAATCTGCCCTTTATGGAAGAGTGACAAGAAGAAAGACATTGGAGAAAGAAAGTCATAAGAAGTCCTGTTTGTAGTTTGTGAGAAGCCATGTGGAGGACACAGCAAACATGTGGAAGAAGGTGATCTGGTCACATGAGACCAAAATTCAACTTTTTAGTCTAAAAGTAAAACGCTATGTGTGGGGAAAACTAACACTGCACATCACCCTGAACACACCATCCCCACCGTGAAACATGGTGGTGGCAGCATCATGTGGTGGGGATGGTTTTCTTCAGCAGGGACAGGGAAGCTGGTCAGAGTTGATGGGAAGATGGATGGAGACAAATACAGGACAATCTTAGAAGAAAACCTGTTAGAGTCTACAAAAGACTTGAGACCGGGGCGGAGGTTCACCTTCCAGCAGGACAGCGACCTGAAACATCCAGCCAGAGCTACAATGGAATGGTTTAGATCAAAGCATATTCATGTGTTAGAATGGCCCAGTCACAGTCCAGACCTAAATCCCATTGAGAGTCTGCGGCAAGACCTGAAAATTGCTGATCACAGACGCTCTCCATCCAATCTGACAGAACTTGAGATATTTTACAAAGAAGAATGGGGAGAAATGTCCTCTCTAGATGTGCAAAGCTGGTAGAGACATCCCCAAAAAGACTTGTAGAGAAAGGGGGTTCTACAAAGTATTGACTCCGGGGGGCGCCAAACAAATGCCCCCCCCCCCCCACACTTTTCACATATTTATTTGTATCATTTATCATTTTCCTTCCACTTCACAATTATGTGACACTTTGTGTTGATCTATCACATAAAATCCCAATAAAATACTTTGATGTTTTTGGTTGTAACAAAATGTGGGGAATTTCAAGGGGTATGAATACTTTATCAAGGCACTGTATGTTATCTACACACACAGTATATATATATATATATATATATGAGAACATCCCCAGGCGCTCCTCACACGTCCTCCTCGATGGGCCTCATCCATCCACTTAGTTTAATGTTTGGCTCCATCCCGCTCATTGCTGAGGTCGTCTCTATTAGGCTATTTTTTGTGCATCATTAACTTTTAACCAGGCGTCGATGGCTTTATTGTTGGAATTGCGAACGCCTTTATTTAACGTCAGCACTTCTCCCGGCTCCTGACGACGAGTCACATTTTATATCTAATTAAATTGATCCCTGGAAAAGGCAAAGCCACTCGATGGAATTATTCCTCGCAAAGTGTCAATATATTAAATCACGGGGCTAATGAGCGGGGTCACCGCCTCTTTTATCTCCGCAGACGGCCAGAACGCCACGTCTTCCCACTTAGCCGCTTTAAAGACGCCGCGCCACGCGGCCCAGGGACAAAAAAACACGACCCGGCGGGGTCCAAATGTCCTATTAGAATTCACAGAGGTTCTGTGATGGGATTTAATAAATTGGGCGACTAGAGATGGAGAATGATTAAACCCAACTAAGCGCCACAGGTGTGCAGAACGAACGACACAAAGTCATCACCAGCCGGGAAAATCTACAACAAAACATTTCATGTCATCACACCGAATGGTTAGAAAGATCGACCCAAAATGGCCTCCCTATCCACCATGGACCTACCTATCCACCATGGACCTACCTACCCTCCTACCTCTCTATCCACCATGGACCTACCTATCCACCATGGACCTACCTACCCTCCTACCTCTCTATCCACCATGGACCTACCTACCCTCCTACCTCTCTCTCCACCATGGACCTACCTATCCTCCTACCTCTCTCTCCACCATGGACCTACCTACCCTCCTACCTCTCTCTCCACCATGGACCTACCTGCCCTTCTACCTCTCTATCCACCATGGCCCTACCTAACCTCCTACCTCCCTATCCACCATGGACCTACCTACCCCTCCTACCTCCCTATCCACCATGGACCTACCTACCCCCTCCTACCTCCCTATCCACCATGGACCTACCCTCCTACCCCTCTCTCCACCATGGACCTACCTACCCTCCTATTTCTCTCTCCACCATGGACCTACCTACACTCCTATCTCTCTATCCACCATGGACCTACCTACCCTCCTA
The DNA here is from genome assembly GCA_037952835.1 of Lithobates septentrionalis. NCBI lineage: Eukaryota > Metazoa > Chordata > Amphibia > Anura > Ranidae > Lithobates > Lithobates septentrionalis. Next base: position 85,198 of record JBBDGP010004744.1, on the reverse strand, counting down.
TCTCTCTCTCCACCATGGACCTACCTACACTCCTACCTCTCTCTCCACCATGGACCTACCTACCCTCCTATCTCTCTCTCCACCATGGACCTACCTACACTCCTACCTCTCTCTCCACCATGGACCTACCTACACTCCTACCTCTCTCTCCACCATGGACCTACCTACACTCCTATCTCTCTCTCCAACATGGACCTACCTACCCTCCTATCTCTCTCTCCACCATGGACCTACTTACCCTCCTATCTCTCTCTCCACCATGGACCTACCTATCCTCCTACCTTTCTATCCACCATGGACCTACCTACCCTCCTACCTCTCTATCCACCATGGCCCTACCTACCCTCCTACTTCCCTATCCACCATGGACCTACCTACCCTCCTACCTCCCTATCCACCATGGACCTACCTACACTACTACCTCCCTATCCACCATGGACCTACCTACCCTCCTACCTCCCTATCCACCATGGACCTATATACCTACACTCCTACCTCTCTATTCACCATAGACTTCCCTACCTACCCTCCTACCTATATGGTTCATGTAGCATTTACTTCCTGGAATCCATCTGCTGTTAGCTCAGGTATGTAGACAGGAAGGTGTGCTTGGCTGAGAAAGCCCCTCCCCCCATGAAGACTCCTGGGATGTATGACATCATGTTGGCCTAGGCCAGAAACAGGCAACTGAAAAAAAAAGTTTAAAAAAAAGTATTAAACAAGTAAATCTAATCTCCCCTTCTTATCTATTTACTAATACTGACAGCGTGAGGATAAAAAATAGTTCATGTTTATTAAGAGAGTGAAGTTGTGACTATAAAAAAAAATGAATATAAAAAAATATAAAATATATAAAACACTCCACATTCCCTCTAAGTACCGTATATAATAAAATGTAACAATGTAACGTTTATAGAGTATAAGCTGAAAATCCCGATAAGGACCCCTTCACACCGATCAGAGGAGATGAAAAACGGATCCCTTTAAATCCTGTGGAACGCTTCACACTGGTCTGCTGCGTTTTTAAAAGTCCTGCTTACCGCATTTTTGGTGCGGGAAAAAAAATCTCACCAAAAACACACCCCTCCATTGAAATGAATGGAAACTGCAGCAAAAACGCATCAAAAACGCAACTCGCCTCTGGAAAGTACCTCATCCAGTCACATGTCCAGGGAAAAAAAAAAAAAAAAACAGCCGCAAAAGTACAGAAAAAAACGCATATGTGTTTTTGATGGGTTTTTACAACTGAGCAGTGTGAAGGGTCCCTAAATCTGAGAACTCCTGAGATCAAAGTTCTAATCCAGCTTTTTATACTTCCTTCTCTTCTAATACCCCAAACCGGATCGTATTGCTGAGGATTTGTTTTTGTTGTATTTGGCGCATTTTAAAATGTATCTAAACCTGAAAACAAAAACATCATAAAACTGCATATTACCAGCTATTAGGTGTAGTAGCCGCATTAGTTTTCTTTTTTCCAGGCTAAGTACATTCCCCTCCAGTACAGACAAATACCTGTTGATCCCGCCAGAAATCCTGTGTCCACTGTACTGAAATCTCCACAATGTTATGGTATTTCACACCAAAATGAAATAAAATCTAAATAAATAAAATACATAAATAAAATAAATATTGTCTATAATAACAAAATCGTCTATTTCTCCCATCAGTTCATCCCTCACGGTTATTAACTTTTGTTCCACCAGACCCTTCCCTATTAGATTGTCAGCTCCTAGGAGCAGGGACCTTCTATCCCCCTTGTATTGTTGCAGTATTGTCTCCCCTTATATTGTAAAGCGCTGTGCAAACAGTTGTATAAATCCTGTATAATAATAAGAAATTAAATGAATACATTTAAAAAATATGATAAACAAATAGCTAAAACAAATATTCAAAATAAATAGAATGAATAAATAAATTAAATGAAATATAAATAAATAGATAAAATACATTCAGAAAAACAGGTGCACCTGAACCCCAAAATAAAGATGTCATATATTGCAGATTATATTGCGGAGCTTCAAATGTCTACCTATTTTTCGCCTAGTGATCCCTATCTTCTGTGAACTACTCATCTGTTCCAACCTGGGAGGGGAGGTGTTTTGTAGTCCTGCCCTAGGGTGACGACGCTCCTCCTCTATAGATGCAGTTGAGCACTGTCACCCTAAGACAGGAAGTGTGTTACTGGCAGGATCACTAAGCGAAAAAATAGGTAGACATTTGAAGCTCCGCAATATAATCTGCAATATATGACATCTTTATTTTGGGGTTCAGGTACACCTGTTTTTTTCTGAATGTATTTTATTTATTTATTTATAATATTTCATTTTATTTATGTATTCAATCTATTTATTTTGAATATTTATTCAATGTATTTATTTGTTTTAGCTATTTGTTTATCATATTTTTTTAATTTATTTTTTTAATTTATTCTTTTTATATACAGGATTTATATAGTGCCAACCGTTTGCACAGCACTTTACAATATAAGGGGAGACAATACATGAACAATACAAGAGGGATAGAAGGTCCCTGCTCCTATGAGCTGACAATCTAATGGGGAAGGGTCTGGTGGAACAAAAGTTAATAACTGTGAGGGGTGAACTGATGGGAGAAATAGAAAATGTTGTTATTATATACAATATTTATTTTATTTATGTATTTATTTATTTCATTTATTTCTATTTTATTTATTATATCTATTTATGTATAATATTTATTCAATTTGTTTGTTATATCTATTTATTTATTTGAAATACATTTTTTATAATGTTTGTTTTATGTATCCATTTATTTACAATATTTATGTATCGTATTCTGTGTATGTATTCCTTTATTTACAATATTTATTTATATAATTATTTATGTATTTTAATTGTTTATAAATATTAATTTTAATATGTGATATAATTATCTTCAGCTGGTTCTTGCACCTTGTAGACATTTATACCTGAACATTGCTCCAAGTTTAGAGGCCTTACAAGGGGAATGAAGAGATTTTTGTCAGCTATCCATATAACAGAGGTCAGGAGGATGGAAATTATCTTCTCGGTATATTATTGTATTAAAAAAACATTTTATCCAAATGTAATTTGTAATAAAATGTGTGCACATGGCAACGCCGGCTCAGTACATCTTTGAAGCATTACACCCCGGCTGCACTTTACTGATCCTCATCACAATTGATTCAGTCAGCTGATTGGCTGAAATCAATGCAATCCCCATGTGGCGGATATCGAAGCAGGTGGGCTTACAGAATGCGGTGACCTACGCAGCTCCCTCTAGTGGCTGATCCACAAATACTTATAGAGGAATATGGAAGAGCAGGTATATAGAAGTCACATGATAAGTCCTAGAAGGTAGAAATAGGGACACTTCCCCTTTAAGTGCAGACGGTGTGCGACAGTTGCGGCGCTCTCTGCACTATTTTTCGATGATTTGTGTCGGATCGGCACGGAGGATAAAGGCGCCTTGTTGTTGACCGCCATGTTCGGGGCACACTGGGCTCCCTTTGTACGCGGACGCCTTCAGCCATCTCTAAAAGTGCGTTCTCGCTCGCCGCCACAAATGTTTTTCTTTATTTCCTCCGGTGAGTCTCGTCTGTATATTCGCTGACCGCAGGCTCTGCGCTACCTGAACTCCGCCAACTTTGTCTAAACACAAATTAGAATATCAAAGGGCGGTTTTCAGTGTACAGGCGTATGTGGAAACATAAAGAGAGGCCGCGCCGGGGCCCCTCCACTCCGCACACCGCCCCCCCCCCCCCATTGAAGGTAAATAGACATTTGGCCTTCTCCTAAATGTACCTGAACCCCCTTCCATGGAAAGGCGACCATTGCTGGGGGGGCGGCAGTGGAAAGTCTGCTTTGGTCCCGAATGAGAATAAATCTGCGCAGACAATGTTTTGTGTCCGAAGCTGAAGATAATATTCACCGGAGCGCTAAGAGAACTCCGTTACATTGTAACAATTATCCAGAGTGATCGTTACATTGTAATAATTATACAGAATGATTTTGCTTACAATGTAACACTTATCCAAAATAAATGGAATTACATTGTAACCCATATCCAGAGTGATAGTTACATTGTAACCAAATTCATTGTGTATATTTATTACAATGTAACTATAACTCTGGATAATTGTTACAATGTAACAGGGTTCTCTTAGCGCTCCGTTGAATATTATCTTCAGGTTTGGACACAAAACGACAAAAGAGAAAATGGAAAAGAGTTACGAGGTACAGTAACTACCTTCACTTTGGACATGTGTTACAATATAACTACATTCATAGGTGTTACAATGTAACTATCACTCTGGATAAGTGTTACATTGTAATAAGTATACAGAATGAATTTGGTTACAATGTAACACTTATCCAGATTGATCGTTTATATGATAACAATTATCCAGAGTGAAGGTACTTACATTGTAACTCTTTTCCAGAGTGATAGTTACATTGTAACACCTATGAATGTAGTTATATTGTAACACATGTCCAGAATGAATTTGGTTACAATGTAACACTTATCCAGAGTGATAGTTATACGATAACAATTATCCAGAGTGAATGTACATACATTGTAACTCTTTTACAGAGTGATAGTTGCATTGTAATTACACAGAATGATTTCAGTTACAATGTAACACTATCCACAGTGAATCTAGCTACATGGAAATAATTATCCAGAGTGAAGGTAGTTACATTGTAATAATTATTCAGAATGAATTTGGTTTTAATGTAACACTTATCCAGAGCTACATTGTAACTAAATTCATTCTGTATACTTATTATAAGTGGGTCTGTTTGTGATCAGAATCAATGTAATCCTATATTACAGCACCAAAGTCCCCATGATAACATAGAAGGCACAAAATAGAGGGGGTGGGACTTTACAGGCGACATTAGTACTATGACATCACGTATTTTCACTAAAAACGCAGTTTAATAAAGGCACAAAAACACATATAAAAATGATTTGTACAATACATGGACAGCTTTGTAGTCATTCAAGGTGTGTTTTTGTATTTCCTATAGTTGTTCCCACATCTTTAGTCCTCCTACATGTTTCGCCGTATGGCTTCCTCAGGGACAAGCGTGGTTTTTTGGCTACTATATGAATGAACAAAAGCCAATTACAAAAAGTGCATATAATATCATATCAAAAAATACAATCCCTATGCATATCAAAGACTATAAAAATAAATACATGAATGTATCTCCACCCACTGGCAAGAGTTCCCTGAATGGAGTCACCTCAATGATAGAGAATCAGATCCAATTATTTTCCAGCACAGCGGTTCACATTTGTTTGTCTGGGCTCTTTGGGCCACTCCACAGACTTCTATTACTATGTGCTGGAAAATAACTGGATCTCATTCTCTATCATTGAGGTGACTCTATTCAGGGAACTCTTGCCAGCGGGTGGAGATACATTCATATATTTATTTTCATAGCTTTTGATATGAATAGCAATTGTATTTATTCATATGATATTATATGCACTTTTTGTAATTGGCTTTTGTTCATATAGTCGCCATAAAACCACGCTTGTCCCTGAGGAAGCCTTACGGCGAAACATGTAGGACGAAAGATGTGGGAACAACTATAGGAGCTACAAAAACACGCCTTGAATGACTACAAAGCTGTCTGTGTATTGTACAAATTGTTTTTATATGTGTTTTTGTGACTTTAATAAACTGCGTTTTTATTGAAAATATGTGATGTCATAGTACTAATGTCACCTATAAAGTCCCACCCCCACTATTTTGTACCTTCTATATACTTATTACAATGTAACACCTATGAATGTAGTTATATTGTAACACTTATCCAGAGTGAATCTACCTACATGGAAATAATTATCCAGAATGAATGTATTTACATTGTAATCCATATCCAGAGTGATTTCTACATTGTAACACTTATGAATGTAGTTTCTATTGTAACCCATATCAAGAGTGAACATAGTTACATTGTAACACTTATCCAGAATTAGGGTTCCGTCACACCAGATGCATCCAACTCCATAGACAGTCCGAGCTCCGGGGGAACCTATAGGTGTAGTTCCCGTCATTGCAGTGCAGTGAATAAAAAGTACATCATGCTGCATTTTCCTGCATTGTAGACGCATCACAACGCACATAAAAGCCCAAAGAAAGGCAATACTTTTTTTGGAGTGAGATACGTGAGATATGTGGTATATGTGAGATATGTGGTATATGTGAGATATGTGGTATATGTTGGGGTACTTGGCTCCATTGTACTTTTTATATGTGTAAGTACTATACAGGCCGCTCCTGGGTTACAAATGGAAGGAGACAACAGGAAGTTGAGGAAATCTCCCCCTAGGAAGGGAAATTCACTCCTGGAAGAGTTATCATGGGAAAAAGGCGTCTCCACTGCAGTGGGCGGGGAGTGGAAATTTTTTTGGGGGGAGGCAGCAAAGTATGCCACAACCCCCCCCTCGGTTGCGGTCGATAGCACTTACCCAATCACTGGCGGCTTCCCATTCTCCTGCTCTCCACGGGCATTGCGGCGGCTTCCGTTTCCTCCCTTCTCCATCAGGAATCTTCACTTTTCAGCCAATTGGAAAACAGGTCTCACACCTGCTTCTGATTGGCCGGATTAAGGATCATTGTTTTAACAACAAATATTCATTCGCTGTTGTAACACACCTGGGTGGGATCGGAGCGCATTCTCTGCGACCGGAGCCCACCCGATTTTGAAGCCTATTACAGCCTCCGGCTCTAATATGGTGCAAAAAAAAAACCCCCGCCGCTGTAAATCAGGTGCCTGGCATCCTGAAAAGGGCTGGATGCATGAATAGGGGGTGGCCGCGGATAGATTTTTTTTGGGCTGGAGCTACACTTCAAAGATGTATCTGGTCCAACTTACATCCAAATTCAACTTAAAGTGGTTGTAAACCCTTACAGACCACTTTTCCCTACAGGTGATCCTATAATAAGGCTTACCTGTAGGTACTGGAAATATCTCCTAAACCTACACCGTTTAGGAGATATTTACCATATACGCTTGTGCCGTGCACATGCGTGGGAGTGACGTCACGCAACTCTGGCCAGTCAGAGAGCCAGAATCCATGGCCCCGGAAGGAAGAGGGGTGAAGATGGATACAGCCCCCCAGCGGGGACATTGTGAATATCGTTTTTAGGTAAGTGGCGCATAATGGGCTAGTATGCGATGTGATGCATACTAGCCCATTATGTTTTTACTTTGCAGGGGAATAAAGAGGAAGTAACACCCATCAGGGTTTACTTCCTCCTGAAGAACAAACCTGCAGACCCCATCTTGTTTGTAACCCCGGGCATTGTTTTGTGTCATTTTGTTTTTCTTTAATAAAAACTTTTTTGTAGATAAAAAAAAAAGCCCAAAGAAAGAAGAAGGAAGTGACCTCACAGTAGGAATGGAAATGTAGATGATACAAGGCGCAGTAGATGTGGAGTTTCTGCTGTGAACGGCCCTGATAGTTACATTGTAACATTTTATCAGTTCTCTATACTGATTGCAGAGTTACATTGTAACAAATATCCGCAGTGAATTCAGAACATTTATCCCGAGTGGATGGAGTTCCATTGCGGAAGTTCAGCACGCCGGTGACAGGTCCTCTTTGCGGTGGAAGCCCCGGACTCTCAGAGAGGACGCCGCGCACTTTCACACGCAACTCACAAAGTCTCCTTCTCCTCTGTCAGCCGTCCAAACACCCTTCAGAAGTGAACGCCGCGCTCTGTAATCGCCATCCAATGAACTTTTATTGTCTGATATTTGTTGTGGTTTTGGCTTTTTTTTCTTTTGTGATTTTTATTGTTTTGGCAGCTTGTGAGCCGCCCTCTTCCCTTTCCTATTAATGGCGGCACAAAGGGGCGGCACATTGCGGGTGTTCGGGGACTCGCCCAAATCCGAAGCTTCTAATTTACTCCGCTCTGTTTCCAATTAGGTACCACATTGTCTGCAGAGCCGAGAGAGAGGAAAATGTCACTTCATGGGGACACAGCGCCACAGATGTGTCACAGAGAGTACTGCGTGTCACCTGTACAGTGTCACAGAGGGGTGACATGCTGGGGGTTGTAGTACACCACCAATATGGTTGACTCTTTTTAAGTGAACCTCCAGCTAAAATATTCTTTTTCCAGCTTTGGGCATAGAGTGGAGAAGTGAGGACCCCTGTCAGGTTTTTTTACATTGGGGTCATAGAGGAGAAGGGTGTACATTGGGGTCATAGAGGAGAGGGGTGTACAGTAGGGGTGGGGTCATAGAGGAGAGGGGTGTACAGTAGGCGTGGGGTCATAGAGGAGAGGGGTGTACAGTAGGGGTGGGGTCATAGAGGAGAGGGGTGTGCAATGGGGGTGGGGTCATAAAGGAGAGGGGTGTACATTAGGGGTGGGGTCATAGAGGAGAGGGGTGTACAGTGGGGGTGGGGTCATAGAGGAGAGGGGTGTACAGTGGGGTCATAGAGGAGAGGGGTGTACAGTGGGGGTGGGGTCATAAAGGAGAGGTGTACATTAGGGGTGGGGTCATAGAGGAGAGGGGTGTACAGTGGGGGTGGGGTCATAGAGGAGAGGGGTGTACAGTGGGGGTGGGGTCATAGAGGAGAGGGGTGTACAGTAGGGATGGGGTCATAGAGAAGGGTGTACATTGGGGTCATAGAGGAGAGGGGTGTACAGTGGGGTCATAGAGGAGAGGGATGTACAGTAGGGGTGGGGTCATAGAGGAGAGGGGTGTACAGTAGGGGTGGGGTCATAGAGGAGAGGGGTGTACAGAAGGGGTGGGGTCATAGAGGAGAGGGGTGTACAGTAGGGGTGGGGTCATAGAGGAGAGGGGTGTACAGTAAGGGTGGGGTCATAGAGGAGAGGGGTGTAGATTGGGGTGGGATCATAGAGGAGAGGGGTGTAGATTGGGGTCATAGAGGAGAGGGGTGTAGATTGGAGTAATAGAAGAAAGGGGTATATAATGGGGTCACAGAGGGGGGTGTACTGACCGAAGCATAGAAGGACATGACTGAAAAGCACAGAGAAAAGCCGGAATGGAGGCCAGCAGTCCCACCCATTGACTAAGCGTTCGCCCTTCCACGTTACAATGTATCTCCTTACACTGGACAGTTATAACTGATGGATACAAAGAATATAAAAAGTAACCACCAATAAGTGAAATCCATCTGTCAGCGGAGGATTCCTTTAAAACTGGCGATCCGAGATCCGTAATTCAATAAGTCGCAGCGTCAGCCGCCATTTTCCGTGTCACAATCCGCCGTCTCTAACGATCCTGACACGACGATCAACAATCCCCGGCTGTGGCAGCGTTAAGTCATTTTATCCCGTCTGGTGTACAAATATTTTGTGGATTTCGGATCGTTTGAACTCGTCTCTCCTCGGCGAACGCCGCGCGGCCTTCGGGGAGTCTGTTTTCCTTCAGTTAAAAGGAACCATATTGTCGGAATATTGTGCGCATAGAAAACAAGAACCGGCTAATTAGATTAGATAAGTGAAAAAATTAGATTTGCATTTTCCTCCTTATTTGAAACTTCCAGCGAGATCAGTGAAGAGCGCCCGGGGCGAGAGAGCGCCGCACCAGCCGAACGCCGCCAAAAACACGACTTTATTTGATAGAGATACAATTACACAATATTTGAAGATCTGTCAGACGCTGGAGGCGAGTCAGCTATGTACAGTTCTTTCATGGCAGTCTTCGCATCTCATACCGCGACTGAGCAAGGGGGGGGAGGGGCACCCAGGGGCTTTATTCCACCCCGGGACAGTCACTGCCAGGGCAGAAAATCAACCACTGTGTCCAACCTACTCCTCTACTACAAACCATTGTTCCTGGACCCCCAGGTGTCAGGGTGTCATTGTTCTGGGGACCCCCAAGTGTCAGTGTGTCATTGTTCTGGGACCCCCAAGTGTCAGGGTGTCATTGTTCTGGGACCCCCAAGTGTCAGTGTGTCATTGTTCTGGGACCCCCAAGTGTCAGGGTGTCATTGTTCTGGGGACCCCCAAGTGTCAGTGTGTCATTGTTCTGGGACCTCCAAGTGTCAGGGTGTCATTGTTCTGGGACCCCCAAGTGTTAGGGTGTCATTGTTCTGAACTCCCCAAGTGTCAGGGTGTCATTGTTCTGGGGACCCCCAAGTGTCAGGGTGTCATTGTTCTGGGGACCCCCAAGTGTCAGGGTGTCATTGTTCTGGGACCCCTAAGTGTCAGTGTGTCATTGTTCTGGGACCCCCAAGTGTCAGGGTGTCATTGTTCTGGGACCCCAAGTGTCAGTGTGTCATTGTTCTGGGACCCCCAAGTGTCAGGGTGTCATTGTTCTGGGACCCCAAGTGTCAGTGTGTCATTGTTCTAGGACCCCCAAGTGTTAGGGTGTCATTGTTCTGAACCCCCCCAAGTGTCAGGGTGTCATTGTTCTAAGACCCCCAAGTGTCAGGGTGTTGTTGTTCTAAGACCCCCAAGTGTCAGGGTGTCATTGTTCTGGAACCCCCAAGTGTCAGGGTGTCATTGTTCTGGGACCCCCAAGTGTCAGGGTTGTCCTGGGACCCCCAAGTGTCAGGGTGTCATTGTTCTGGACCCCCAAGTGTCAGGGTGTCATTGTTCTGGACCCCCAAGGGTCAGTGTGTCATTGTTCTGGACCCCCAAGTGTCAGTGTGTCATTGTTCTGGGACCCCACCAAGTGTCAGTGTGTCATTGTTCTGGGACCCCACCAAGTGTCAGTGTGTCATTGTTCTGGGACCCCCAAGTGTCAGTGTGTCATTGTTTTGGACCCCCAAGTGTCAGGGTGTCATTGTTCTGGACCCCCAAGTGTCAGGGTGTCATTGTTCTGGACCCCCAAGTGTCAGGGTGTCATTGTTCTTGACCCCCAAGTGTCAGGATGTCATTGTTCTGGGACCCCCAAGTGTCAGGGTGTCATTGTTCTGGGACCCCCAAGTGTCAGTGTGTCATTGTTCTGGGACTCCCAAGTGTCAGGGTGTCATTGTTCTGGACCCCCAAATGTCAGTGTGTCATTGTTCTGAGACCCCCCCCAAGTGTCAGGGTGTCATTGTTCTGGGACCCCCAAGTGTCAGTGTGTCATTGTTCTGGACCCCCAAGTGTCAGGGTGTCATTGTTCTTGACCCCCAAGTGTCAGGATGTCATTGTTCTGGGACCCCCAAGTGTCAGGGTGTCATTGTTCTGGGACCCCCAAGTGTCAGGGTGTCATTGTTCTGGGACCCCCAAGTGTCAGTGTGTCATTGTTCTGGGGACCCCCAAGTATCAGGGTGTCATTGTTCTGGGACCCCCAAGTGTCAGTGTGTCATTGTTTTGGACCCCCAAGTGTCAGTTTGTCATTGTTCTGGGTCCCCCAAGTGTTGGGGGGGGGGGTCCAGAACAATGACACCCTAAGTGTCAGGGTGTCATTGTTCTAAGACCCCCAAGTGTCAGTGTGTCATTGTTCTGGGACCCCCAAGTGTCAGGGTGTCATTGTTCTCGACCCCCAAGTGTCAGGGTGTCATTGTTCTGGGTCCCCCAAGTGTTAGGGTGTCATTGTTCTGGACCCCCCCCCCCAAGTGTCAGGGTGTCATTGTTCTAAGACCCCCAAGTGTCAGTGTGTCATTGTTCTGGGACCCCCAAGTGTTAGGGTGTCATTGTTCTGGACCCCCCCCAAGTGTCAGGGTGTCATTGTTCTAAGACCCCCAAGTGTCAGTGTGTCATTGTTCTGGGACCCCCAAGTGTCAGGGTGTCATTGTTCTGGGACCCCCAAGTGTCAGGGTGTCATTGTTCTGGACCCCCAAGTGTCAGGGTGTCATTGTTCTGGACCCCCAAGTGTCAGGGTTGTTCTGGGACCCCCCCCCCCCAAGTGTCAGTGTGTCATTGTTCTGGAACCCCCCCCAAGTGTCAGTGTGTTATTGTTCTGGGACCCCCAAGTGTCAGGGTGTCATTGTTCTGGGGACCCCCAAGTGTCAGGGTGTCATTGTTCTGGACCCCCAAGTGTCAGTGTGTCATTGTTCTGGACCCCCAAGTATCAGGGTGTCATTGTTCAGGGACCCCCAAGTGTCAGTGTGTCATTGTTCTGGGACCCCCAAGTGTCAGGATGTCATTGTTCTGGGACCCCCAAGTGTCAGGGTGTCATTGTTCAAGGACCCCCAAGTGTCAGGGTGTCATTGTTCTGGGACCCCCAAGTATCAGGATGTCATTGTTCAGGGACCCCCAAGTATCAGGGTGTCATTGTTCAGGGACCCCCAAGTATCAGGGTGTCATTGTTCAGGGACCCCCAAGTATCAGGGTGTCATTGTTCAGGGACCCCCAAGTATCAGGGTGTCATTGTTCTGGGACCCCCAAGTGTCAGTGTGTCATTGTTCTGGGACCCCCAAGTGTCAGGGTGTCATTGTTCTCGACCCCCAAGTGTCAGGGTGTCATTGTTCTGGACCCCCAAGTGTTAGGGTGTCATTGTTCTGGACCCCCAAGTGTCAGGGTGTCATTGTTCTGGGTCCCCCAAGTGTTAGGGTGTCATTGTTCTGGACCCCCCCCCCAAGTGTCAGGGTGTCATTGTTCTAAGACCCCCAAGTGTCAGTGTGTCATTGTTCTGGGACCCCCAAGTGTTAGGGTGTCATTGTTCTGGACCCCCCCCCCCCAAGTGTCAGGGTGTCATTGTTCTAAGACCCCCAAGTGTCAGTGTGTCATTGTTCTGGGACCCCCAAGTGTCAGGGTGTCATTGTTCTCGACCCCCAAGTGTCAGGGTGTCATTGTTCTGGGACCCCCAAGTGTCAGTGTGTCATTGTTCTGGACCCCCAAGTGTCAGGGTGTCATTGTTCTGGACCCCCAAGTGTCAGGGTTGTTCTGGGACCCCCCCCCCCCCAAGTGTCAGTGTGTCATTGTTCTGGAACCCCCCCAAGTGTCAGTGTGTTATTGTTCTGGGACCCCCAAGTGTCAGGGTGTCATTGTTCTGGGGACCCCCAAGTGTCAGGGTGTCATTGTTCTGGACCCCCAAGTGTCAGTGTGTCATTGTTCTGGACCCCCAAGTATCAGGGTGTCATTGTTCAGGGACCCCCAAGTGTCAGTGTGTCATTGTTCTGGGACCCCCAAGTGTCAGGATGTCATTGTTCTGGGACCCCCAAGTGTCAGGGTGTCATTGTTCAGGGACCCCCAAGTGTCAGGGTGTCATTGTTCTGGGACCCCCAAGTATCAGGATGTCATTGTTCAGGGACCCCCAAGTATCAGGGTGTCATTGTTCAGGGACCCCCAAGTATCAGGGTGTCATTGTTCAGGGACCCCCAAGTATCAGGGTGTCATTGTTCAGGGACCCCCAAGTATCAGGGTGTCATTGTTCTGGGACCCCCAAGTATCAGGATGTCATTGTTCAGGGACCCCCAAGTATCAGGGTGTCATTGTTCAGGGACCCCCAAGTATCAGGGTGTCATTGTTCAGGGACCCCCAAGTATCAGGGTGTCATTGTTCTCACATTCTGAAGACTTTTCGGTAGAGTTGATCTCGGTGGATCTGTCACCGGATTGCACCGTGCGGTGGGCGGTGGGGGGGATTTGTGTCGGTTTCACGCGGTTGGTTCTCACGCGGCGCGCACAGCGATGGACGGTCGCTGATTATACATTTACTGCCGTCTGATTGCCGCTTGTCTTTTTTTGCTGACGACTAAAACCAACTCCAAGCGGCAATAAAGGAGAAGGTCTGCCTCTTAAAATTGGAGGTCAATTAGACACTTAATGATAAAGCATATCTTTAAATATATTTCGGCTATTATTATCCCGGCAAAAAATTAATTAAGCAGGTCAAGCAGGACATGAAGGCTAATGTGGAGTATAATTACGGCTGATCTCTCGACATGTTCTCCTGCACAGAGAGCTCCTTGTTCAGCAGCTCGGCTACTTGAATTTCTAGTGTTTAATCACACGAGAAGCGGCGTTTGAACCTCGCGAAGATCTCAGCGCTTTCCTCTCACATCCCACATCATTTCAATTTCAGGAGTTTTTTTTTTTCCTGTTAATATCGGGAGATTGACTTTTTATCTGCGATTAAACGTGATAGATACTCGGGCGTTTACGTGAAAGGACGCCGCGTCCTAAAACCCAACCGCCGCTCTATTTTCGGGTGAGGGAAAGCGAAAATAAAATCCCACGTGAGGACGCAAGAAACGGTTATTGGGGATCCGTCATCCCACCGTCCAACATGTCCCGAGACCCCCAGCGGGAGCCCCCCTTCATCTGGGGGGTGCTTTGTAGTTTAATGACAGAGAGTGACATCCAGATAAACACATCAATACACAGGTGGGGGGCCTGTATTCCCTGCCAGAGGTTTTGTATTTGTGTCCATCCAGTCCTGGGATTTGCACAGCTCTGCCACACAGCACAGCCCTGTCTTAATCCGGGTTACACACTACTAGTTTTTTTTTTTTCATTCAATCCAGCGAGCTGAAGAAAAAAGCGACGACCGCTCAGGAGGAGCCGCTGTACTAACTATGTTATACCGCCTCCAGGCATCGGACTTCCCATACAGTACTTTGTATCACTCTATACTATACCATGCACTACTATACTAGAACAGCCCTCAAAATTTCCACTTGCCTTCTCACATTAGGCAAGTGGAAATAAGCTGAGGGCGAGTGTGGAGCCGCATTGGGGGGGGGGGGGGGGGGGGGGGCAGTCGCCCCGGGCGCAAAATTAGGAGGGACGTAGAAAAGTGTCCCGATTACCGCTCTCCACTCGCGGCCTTGCTCAGTGTCAGCAATTGGTGCCCTGTCACAGTGACTGGCCAAACCGGCTTCCGCCTTGCTGTGGGTGACCGTCCGAGCCACGGCTCGCCCGCTCTGGATCTCATCTGTCCTGTCACACCTATCACAGAGGACAGTCACAGGGTATGAGGTGAGTGTGCCGGGCCGCCCACCGGTGGCCTGGGAGGACGGTGTGGTGGACTGGATCATGACGGATGGAGTCTGCTGTATAGATGGACTTGAGCACACAGCATTGCAGACAAGGAGGGGCAGCCACAGGCCTATGCATGCTCTGAGGGGGATAATGTGGTGGAATGGATCATGGATGGATGGGACACTATAGAGAAGGAGCCCACAGCCACCCGCGGCCCACCACACAGTGCTCTGTAGGGGGGGAGGGGTGTTGTTTGGCTGCACTTGGTTGAGGTTGGATGGATGTGGAGCACTGCAGATGAGGAGAGGCTGGCCCACGCCCTTAGTGGTTGTCCCACAGCCGCCCACGGCCCACCACAGTGCTCTGCAGGGGGGTGTTGTTTGGCGGCACTTGGTTGAGGTTGGATGGATGTGGAGCACTGCAGAAGAGGAGAGGCTGGCCCACGCCCTTAGTGGTTGTCCCACAGCCGCCCACGGCCCACCACAGTGCTCTGCAGGGGGGGGGTATTTGGCGGCACTTGGTTGAGGTTGGATGGATGTGGAGCACTGCAGATGAGGAGAGGCTGGCCCACGCCCTTAGTGGTTGTCCCACAGCCGCCCACGGCCCACCACAGTGCTCTGCAGGGGGGTGTTGTTTGGCGGCACTTGGTTGAGGTTGGATGGATGTGGAGCACTGCAGAAGAGGAGAGGCTGGCCCACGCCCTTAGTGGTTGTCCCACAGCCGCCCACGGCCCACCACAGTGCTCTGCAGGGGGGGGGTATTTGGCTGCACTTGGTTGAGGTTGGATGGATGTGGAGCACTGCAGATGCGGAGAGGCTGGCCCACGCCCTTAGTGGTTGTCCCACAGCCGCCCACGGCCCACCACAGTGCTCTGCAGGGGGTTGTTGTTTGGCGGCACTTGGTTGAGGTTGGATGGATGTGGAGCACTGCAGATGAGGAGAGGCTGGCCCACGCCCTTGGTGGTTGTCCCATGGCTCATCACAGTGCTCTGTAGGGGGGGTTGTTGTTTGGAGACACTTGGTTGAGGTTGGATGGATGTGCAGCACTGCAGATGAGGAGAGGCTGGCCCACACAGTCAGTGGCCGCCCACCATAATGCGGTGTGTCTGGCGGTGCGGGCGGTGGACAGCTGGCTTTGTATCTCTATAGCAGCCATTCTTAACCAACGTTCCATGGAGCCCTGGGATCTCGGGGTTCTGTGAGAACCTCTATGATGGTGCCTGTATAGTTCCTGGGCCAAGGCCACCAGCAAGGATCCCAAGCCACCTGTGGAGCCAGTAGCATGGCATCAATGATCTTTTGGTTTGTCTATAAGAGTCGCATTCTGACCCTTAAGGCTGGTACCCGCGGGCCGAATATCAGAGGGAATCGGCTGCTTCAAAAGAAACCATCCGACATTTGGGCAGTGGGTACAGCAGCCTGTGTGGCTTCTGTTGAACGGGCATGCTGGAAAACCAGCTGGTATAAAGCCAATGGCTGTCAAGACACTATAGCACAGCAGGGAAGATTGCTGTACTAACATCGCTTGTGTTAGTACAGTGACCTGTCAGTTTTTTTAGTTCAGCTAAAAACAAAACAAAAAAAAACTATATTGTGTGCCCTGCAGTAGGCGGGTAATGGGTAAAATGCCCTCCAACTGCAGGGTGACATTCTTGGATGGACAGGAACACAGCCAGCAATGTGAGATCTCGCTGTTGGAGCATCCAAGATGTGTGCGGCTGATTGGGTGCCCCGGACTCCACCCAGGACTAAAGTCTCATCTTTGGGTGGATTGAGTCTGGAAATAAAACAAGAATGGATTTTTCTGTTGAATTCTGTGCCCGGCGGTGAGAGGAAGTAATGGGTATTATGGATTTCTGGAAGACCGTGCCACCAGCTTATAGATAAATCTGCAAAAACAGATTACTCACCGAGAACGCGACTCTCCGACTTTGTCAGGAGGAAGGAAAACACGGAAGAGGAATTTCAGAAAGTTCATAAGAGAGAGACGAGGGGGAGCTGAAAAAAAAAAAGACGCTTTATGTGCCAACAGGATCGCAGTGGGAGGGGTCAGGGAGAGCGCTGACATATGCAATGTGTAGGGGGCGGGGCTCATTCACGCTTACAGTAATTTCACCCCCTGGGTGTATTTTAAGAAATAGATTCTTATTGGTCCATGGAGTCCAGCATTGTCCTCCCTGCAGCCAGGGCTGTGGATCTCACCGCCATCTTGGATTTGGAAGCCGCCCATGATTTCCTGATGGACCCACTGCGCATACACGAAATCAAGGGGTGTAGGGGGAACGGTCCTGTAGCCTCCGGGGACGTGTGACTTTATCCCAGGAGGCTGCGGGTGGGACGTGGCAATGTCATAAATAGGTACTTGCTCCCCAACAATAAAAACATAAGCTTCAAGTTATGTAGGGGGAGGAAAACAATCGGGGCAACTTGCGTTTTCAGGTGATGGTGCGCTTTAAGCATTCCATTGTGGTGCGTTTATTGCACACGTTAGAATGGGTTGAGTTCATCATGAATGGGCTGCCAATGCACCACAATGGATGGAAAACATATTTGGCGCTGTCTTATCAATTCAGCACACCACAACGCGTGGTATAGGCGTTCTGACGCGCCAAAGTGCCTTGTGCTTCACTGTACAATCTAATGGGGTGCAATTCACAATGATTGGCACTGCGAGGCACCACACATAGATGGGGCCCCACAATGCACAAGTGTGAATGGGCCCCGGGCTAAAATCTTCCACTGCAGTGTGACCAATGTACGCAAATGTGAAATGGGGACGGGATCCAGCGAACGATCTTGAGGATTAAACCAAAGATTTATCATTGACGGTTTCAAGGTGATCGGGACGGAAAATGTAACATTGTTTCTAATAGAAGACACACCATAAAGAGACCTCCCTCCTGAGGGGCAGGAAATCCCGGGATTGGCTAACAGCGGCGAATGTGAGAAGCAAAGTTACCAGCCGCACTCCATCACGTCACCGGCATCGATAAAATGTTTTTGTTCTGGACATAAGAATGCAGAAAATCTTCCCAGACCCCAAACTAACGCGTTTCACCCAAACAAGGTTTCATCGTAGAGATCTGTGCTGATGTCATTGGACTGCGGCAGTCCCTTTGTCTTTGATGTGGGGAGCAACTTTCTAGCGGCAGGCACCCAAGTCCTCTGACGTGGGCAGACTTTGACCCTAGGAGGGGGGGATCTTCATTTGGGTTTAGTGGTCAATGTCACTCTATTGGGAGTCAATGGAGACTGCGAATGTGTTTATAAGTGGGGCCAATCTTTTGATGGAAAATGATCTTCATTCATTTTTTTTTTCTTTGTTATCACATCTCTGTTTAGCCAACATATACTTAAAGAGTAACTCTACTTTTGGTGGGAATAAACCCCTCCCCCTCTGGGTGATCTCTGTACATTGCAGGGATTGTAACAAACTTTGTAGCAGATTCCGACCTTTTGTTATTCTGAAGAAATAGCTGTTTGTTTCTCTGTGTCCATGTGCAGAGTGAATGTTAGGGTTGTCCCGATACCGATACCGAGCATTTGCCCGAGTACTTATACTCAGGAAAATGCTCCAATGCTTAATCCGATACCTGGACAGTGAGGCGTGATCGGTGCGGCGCTGGGGAGGAGCTACAATCACCGATCCCCCGGTATAGATTTCAATAAAGCATCTGACAGCCGCTTCTCCTCTTAAATAAAGCAGCTGTAAGTGGGAGAGGAGACGTGGCTGTCAGATGCTTTATTTAAAAGATATATAGGGAGATCGGTGCTTGTAACTCCTCCCAACGCCTCACCGATCATCCCCGACTGTCCCCTGTGTCCTCCTCAGTCCCCCTCCGTGCTCCTCAGTCCCCCTCCGTGCTCCTCCGCCCCCTCTGTGCTCCTCAGTCCCCCTCCGTGCTCCTCCGCCCCCTCTGTGCTCCTCCGCCCCCTCTGTGCTCCTCAGTCCCTCTGTGTCCTCCAGTCCCCCTCTGTGCTCCTCAGTCCCTCTGTGCTCCTCAGTCCCTCCATGCCCCTCAGTCCCCCTCCGTGCTCCTCAGTCCCTCCGTGTCCTCCTCCAGTCCCCCTCCATGCTCCTTAGTCCCCCTCCATCCTCCTCCTGTCCCCCTCCATCCTCCTCAGTCCCCCTCCATGCTCCTCAGTCCCCCTCCATGCTCCTCAGTCCCTCTGTGTCCTCCTCCAGTCCCCCTCCATGCTCCTCAGTCCTCCTCCATGCTCCTCAGTCCATCTGTGTCCTCCTCCAGTCCCCCTCCATGCTCCTCAGTCCCCCTCCATGCTCCTCAGTCCCTCTGTGTTCCCCTCCATTCCCCCTCCATGCTCCTCAGTCCCTCTGTGTTCTCCAGTCCCCCTCCGTGCTCCTCAGTCCCTCTGTGTCCTCCTCTAGTCGCCCTCCATGCTCCTCAGTCCCCTGTGCCCTCCTCCAGTCCCCCTCCATGCTCCTCAGTCCCCCTCCATGCTCCTCCAGTCCCCCTCCATCCTCCTCCAGTCCCCCTCCATCCTCCTCCAGTCCCCCTCCATGCTCCTCAGTCCCCCTCTACACTCCTCAGTCCCCCTCTACACTCCTCAGTCCCCCTCCATCCTCCTCCAGTCCCCCCGTGTCCTCCTCCAGTCCCCCTCCATGCTCCTCAGTCCCCCTCCATCCTCCTCCAGTCCCCCTGCATGCTCCTCAGTCCCCCTCCACACTCCTCAGTCCCCCTCCATGCTCCTCAGTCCCCCTCCATGCACCTCAGTCCCCCTGTGTCCTCCTCCAGTCCCCCTCCATGCTCTTCAGTCCCCCTCCATCCTCCTCCTGTCCCACCTCCATCCTCCTCCAGTCCCTCTCCATCCTCCTCCAGTCCCTCTCCATCCTCCTCCAGTCCCCCTCCATCCTCCTCCAGTCCCCCTCCATCCTCCTCCAGTCCCCCTCCATCCTCCTCCAGTCCCCCTCCATCCTCCTCCAGTCCCTCTCCATCCTCCTCCAGTCCCTCTCCATCCTCCTCCAGTCCCCCTCCATCCTCCGCCAGTCCCCCTCCATCCTCCTCCAGTCCCCCTCCATCCTCCTCTGTCCCCCTCCATGCACCTCAGTCCCCCCGTGTCCTCCTCCAGTCCTCCTCCATGCTCCTCAGTCCCCCTCCATGCTCCTCAGTCCCCCTCCATGCTCCTCAGTCCCCCTGTGTCCTCCTCCAGTCCCCCTCCATCCTCCTCCAGTCCTGCTCCATGCTCTTCAGTCCCCCTTCATGCTCCTCAGTCCCCCTCCATGCTCCTCAGTCCCCCTCCATGCTCCTCAGTCCCCCTCCATGCTCCTCAGTCCCCCTCCATGCTCCTCAGTCCCCCTCCATGCACCTCAGTCCCCCTGTGTCCTCCTCCAGTCCCCCTCCATTCTCTTCAGTCCCCCTCCATGCACCTCAGTCTCCTCCTCCAGTGCCCCCCGTGCTCCTCCGCCCCCTCTGTCCTCGATCTTTCAGGAAGGAGAGCGGCAGAAGAAGCCAGTAAATGTCATTTACCAGCTTCTTCCTTTTCCGAATGGGCAGAGTCAGTGATCAGTGACTGTCCATTCATAACTGTGACTGAGCATAGTGAACTGTGTTCAGGTTATGAATGGAGAGGAGCCGCGTTCTCCTCTCCATTCATATTCAGTGCAGCTGAGGCTGCAGAGAAAAGGACTCCGGAATCTGTGCCAGTCCCTTTCCCTGTCTCAAAAGGGAGATGTCAGGAAAGACAAAGGAGACTTTAGGAGTCGCTGGGGCTATTCTGAAGGTGCACTGTCCTTATTTACTGAACATCCTTCTTTATAATAAATTACCCCCCCCCCCTGCGCAACAGCCGCAAGTTCAGAATCCGCTGAGCGCTTACAACTGCTTGCAAAGGACGTTGTTGGGTTCCTCTTTTGGCAACATTGTTTCTTTATATATTGGGAGGAATCCAGCGCACCCAACGCTGAGGATCGAAAGGGAGGAATCTGACGCACCGAATGCTGAGGATCGGAAGAGAGGAATCTGACGCATCGAACGCTGGAGATCGGAAAGGGAGGAATCCGGTGCACCCAACGCTGGAGATCGGAAGAGAGGAATCTGACGCACCGAATGCTGAGGATCGGAAGAGAGGAATCCGACGCATCGAACGCTGGAGATCGGAAAGGGAGGAATCCGACGCATCGAACGCTGGAGATCGGAAAGGGAGGAATCCGGTGCACCCAACGCTGGAGATCGGAAGAGAGGAATCTGACGCACCGAATGCTGAGGATCGGAAGAGAGGAATCCGACGCATCGAACGCTGGAGATCGGAAGAGAGGAATCTGACGCACCGAATGCTGAGGATCGGAAGAGAGGAATCCGACGCATCGAACGCTGGAGATCGGAAAGGGAGGAATCTGACGCACCGAATGCTGAGGATCAGAAGAGAGGAATCCGACGCATCGAACGCTGGAGATCGGAAAGGGAGGAATCCGGCGCACCCAACGCTGAGGATCGAAAGGGAGGAATCTGACGCACCGAATGCTGAGGATCGGAAGAGAGGAATCTGACGCATCGAACGCTGGAGATCGGAAAGGGAGGAATCCGGTGCACCCAACGCTGGAGATCGGAAGAGAGGAATCTGACGCACCGAATGCTGAGGATCGGAAGAGAGGAATCCGACGCATCGAACGCTGGAGATCGGAAGAGAGGAATCTGACGCACCGAATGCTGAGGATCGGAAGAGAGGAATCCGACGCATCGAACGCTGGAGATCGGAAAGGGAGGAATCTGACGCACCGAATGCTGAGGATCAGAAGAGAGGAATCCGACGCATCGAACGCTGGAGATCGGAAAGGGAGGAATCCGGCGCACCCAACGCTGAGGATCGAAAGGGAGGAATCTGACGCACCGAATGCTGAGGATCGGAAGAGAGGAATCCGACGCATCGAACGCTGGAGATCGGAAAGGGAGGAATCCGGTGCACCCAACGCTGGAGATCGGAAGAGAGGAATCCGGCGCACCCAACGCTGAGGATCGGAAGGGAGGAATCTGACGCACCGAGCGCTGAGGATCGGAAGAGAGGAATCCGACGCACCGAACGCTGAGGATCGGAAGAGAGGAATCCGGCGCACCCAACGCTGAGGATCGGAAGGGAGGAATCTGACGCACCGAACGCTGAGGATCGGAAGAGAGGAATCCGACGCACCGAACGCTGAGGATCGGAAGAGAGGAATCCGGCGCACCGAACGCTGAGGATCGGAAGAGAGGAATCCGACGCACCGAACGCTGAGGATCGGAAGAGAGGAATCCGACACACCGAACGCTGAGGATCGGAAGAGAGGAATCCGACGCACCGAACGCTGAGGATCGGAAGAGAGGAATCCGACGCATCGAACGCTGAGGATCGGAAGAGAGGAATCCGACGCACCCAACGCTGAGGATCGGAAGAGAGGAATCCGACGCACCCAACGCTGGAGATCGGAAGAGAGGAATCCAGCACACCCAACATTGAGGATCGGGAGGGAGGAATCCGGCGCACCAAACACTGGAGATTGGAAGGGAGGAATCCGGTGCACCCAACGCTGAGGATCGGAAGGGAGGAATCTGACGCACCGAACGCTGAGGATCGGAAGAGAGGAATCCGACGCACCGAACGCTGAGGATCGGAAGAGAGGAATCCGACGCACCGAACGCTGAGGATCGGAAGAGAGGAATCCGACGCATCGAACGCTGAGGATCGGAAGAGAGGAATCCGACGCATCGAACGCTGAGGATCGGAAGAGAGGAATCCGACGCATCGAACGCTGGAGATCGGAAGAGAGGAATCCAGCACACCCAACGTTGAGGATCGGGAGGGAGGAATCCGGCGCACCAAACACTGGAGATTGGAAGGGAGGAATCCGGTGCACCCAACGCTGGAGATCGGAAGGGAGGAATCCGGTGCACCCAATGCTGAGGATCGGAAGGGAGGAATCTGGTGCACCCAACGCTGAGGATCGGAAGGGAGGAATTTGGTACTTCCAACGCTGAGGATTGGAAGGGAGGAATTCGGCGCACCCAACGCTGGAGATCGGAAGGGAGGAATCCGGCGCACCCAACGCTGGAGATCAGAAGGGAGGAGTCGGGCACACCCAACGCTGAGGATCGGAAGGGAGGAACCAGCTGCACCCAACGCTGAGGATCGGAAGGGAGAAATCCGGTGCACCCAACGCTGAGGATCGGAAGGGAGAAATCCGGTGCACCCAACGCTGAGGATCGGAAGGGAGGAATTCCCTGCACCCAACGCTGAGGATCGGAAGGGAGGAATCCGGCACACCCAACGCTGAGAATCGTAAGGGAGGAATCCGGCGCACCCAACGCTGAGGATCGTAAGGGAGGAATCCGGCGCACCCAACGCTGGAGATCGGAAGGGAGGAATCCGGCGCACCCACCGCTGAGGATCGTAAGGGAGGAATCCGGCGCACCCAACGCTGAGGATCGTAAGGGAGGAATCCGGCGCACCCAACGCTGGAGATCGGAAGGGAGGAATCCGGCGCACCCACCGCTGGAGAGCGGAAGGGAGGAATCCGGCGCACCCAACACTGAGGATCGGAAGGGAGGAATCTGGCACACCCAACGCTGAGGATCGTAAGGGAGGAATCCGGCGCACCCAACGCTGAGGATCGGAAGGGAGGAATCCGGCGCACCCAACGCTAGAGATCGGAAGGGAGGAATCCGGCGCACCCACTGCTGGAGATCGGAAGGAAGGAATCCGGCGCACCCAACGCTGGAGATCGGAAGGGAGGAATCCGGCGCACCCAACGCTGGAGATCGGAAGGAAGGAATCCGGCGCACCCAACGCTGGAGATCGGAAGGAAGGAATCCGGCGCACCCAACGCTGGAGATCGGAAGGGAGGAATCAGGTGCACCCAATGCTGGAGATCGGAAGGGAGGAATCCGGCGCACCCAACGCTGGAGATCGGAAGGGAGGAATCCGGCGCACCCAATGCTGGAGATCGGAAGGGAGGAATCCGGCGCACCCAACGCTGGAGATCGGAAGGGAGGAATCTGGTGCACCCAATGCTGAGGATCGGAAGGCCGGGACCTTCTCTCTATTTTTCTTCACCATTTGGTCCCCATGCAGGAGGAAAGTCGCTGGTTGCAATATTTTTAGTCTAATCCATGTAACAGACCCCCGTACGCATTAGTCATGTTAAGACCGTTGCTATGGCGATGCCTTTCTATTCAATACCCAGTAATTACCACCATACAAGAGAGGGTAAGTACCGCGCACTGTTCCCATCCTGTCTGGATGGCGCCTGGAAGAATTATCGCTAGATAGTAATTTAATTTTTTTTTTTCCCATTAGAACACTTTGTGGTTCGATCTAAAGAAACTCGCCATATATATTTATTGTGTCCGGTATATGTCACCGTTACACCGCCGGAGCGAAGGGGGTCAACATGTCACCCGCCGTAGCCAGGAGGACGACTGCAATCTCCAGAAATATTACTGAGATTTCCTTAAAAAGAGGACTCAGAGTCTTCGGAGGAAACATATTCAAGATCTACCGAGAATCCAAACAAATCGGTTTTCTTCATCTCTGATCCATCAATGGGTCACATGGAGGAAGCCGGGGATCTGGGCTCACTGACTGTTCTGGATGATGATTGGCTGGCTCTGACTGACATCATAATACAAAAATTCCCTCAGGAGACACCACATGACCCATGCTCTGACATGGAATGAATGAGCATTAAC
The DNA here is from genome assembly GCA_037952835.1 of Lithobates septentrionalis. NCBI lineage: Eukaryota > Metazoa > Chordata > Amphibia > Anura > Ranidae > Lithobates > Lithobates septentrionalis. The sequence continues at coordinate 60,669 of JBBDGP010004744.1, read as the reverse complement.
CTTATTTAATCATTTATAGTGATTGTAAATGATCGCCGTGTGAAACCAACAATAGTAATGAGACAAAAAACATTTGTGTATTGATATAAAAAAATTAAAAATGAAACATTATAAAGACCTTTTCTTTTCCCATTTTTAGAAGTGACCAAATTCCGTCTGTTCTCAGCTGCATAAGAGATGGGGGAGGAGAAACAGCAGCACACTGATCTTCCCAGTGAATTTGGGGGGGGTGTCATGACAAGTCTGATCATTGGAGGAGAGCAGGCTGAGTTCCCAGCACAGCTAGAGAACTGACCACACTGTGCTCTCATGCCTGGGGTGGTCAGTCCGCAATAGGAAAGCATGGGAACTGGCAGGATCACCAGTGATTTCACACAAAGGAAGCAATATAAAGAGAACAAGAGAATTTTTCATACCAGTACATGGTACACAACTTTAAAATATAACTAAAGGCAAAACTTTTTTTTCGGTTTTGAAAGGAGTACAGAGAGATCTAAACGCTTCTCAGTTTTTATTGCTGTCTGTGCCCCTTTAAGGAGATTCACCCTCGCTATTTGTCCTGTTTATCATTATCATTGAAAGTAAAAGAAAATCACAAATTTTAGGTTGTCTCCCAAACAGTAATAGAGGGGAAATCTTCCAATTGGGACACTTGTAATGGGGACCTGGGGGGTCCCCAAGGAATTCCCATAATTTGTTTCCTCTCACTTCCTGTTTGGTTATTGGACAGGAAGTGAAGGGAAATCTCCCCAATGGGACACAGATGGCGAAAATAAATCTGACAGGGGTTGTTATAATCCTCCCTTGGACTATCCAAAATAGAAAAAAAAAAAAGTTTTGCCTACAGTTCTACTGTAAGACCAAGAACAGAAGTTCCTGAACCCCCAAAAATCACTGGATCTTCTTTTTGGTTCCATAAACGTCAATCTGCTAATACTGCAGGTCCTTGAGAATGAGCTTGTTAATGAAACTCTGTGGATCACTGCCAACAATACAGAGATTTCAAAGAACTTGCCGATTCACACCAAAAATGTAATCAATGTAGCACAATGCTGGTAATCAAAATGACAAAACGTTCCGTGTATCGTCTCTGGGAACAGCTATGATACAAGCCACCCAATCTTCTTCAGATGAACCAACCCTAGACAGGATAAACCAAGGCTACAGGATTCTCACCAATAGTCTACCAGATCATTACTGTCTCTATCAATCATCTACAAGTTCAGCCAATGTATTCCGTAGGGTTGTGATAATATTCACAATGCAGTAATCCATAGGTGGTCTGATTCCATTTACCAAAATCAGATATGTTCCTCCTAACATTGTTAAATAAACTCACAACCACATCGAGCTTACCACCACCAACTGATATCCAATATTTAGCACAGTACTAACCTCTGCTGGATTAAGATCGTTAGTGCTTTCTAAATACATATAGAAAACCAATTTCCCCCACTAATCAAACCAGCTGCAAGATCTCTAGTGTCCTCCACCAGCTGCCAGAACTCTTGTGTTTATCTCAATCAACCAGCTCTCTACTGTCCTCTGTTAATTACCGGATCTCTAATATACTCCAACATCTATTAGATCTTAAGTGTCCTCCAGCATCTACCAGATCTCTAGTGTCCTCCAGCACCTACCAGATCTCTAGTGTCCTCCAGCACCTACCAGATCTCTAGTGTCCTCCAGCACCTACCAGATCTCTAGTGTCCTCCAGCACCTACCAGATCTCTAGTGTCCTCCAGAATCTACCAGATCTCTAGTGTCCTCCAGCACCTACCAGATCTCTAGTGTCCTCCAGCACCTACCAGATCTCTAGTGTCCTCCAGCACCTACCAGATCTCTAGTGTCCTCCAGAATCTACCAGATCTCTAGTGTCCTCCAGAATCTACCAGATCTCTAGTGTCCTCCAGCATCTACCAGATCTCTAGTGTCCTCCAGCACCTACCAGATCTCTAGTGTCCTCCAGCATCTACCAGATCTCTAGTGTCCTCCAGCACCTACCAGATCTCTAGTGTCCTCCAGCACCTACCAGATCTCTAGTGTCCTCCAGCACCTACCAGATCTCTAGTGTCCTCCAGCATCTACCAGATCTCTAGCGTCTTCCAGGCTCCAGCATCTACCAGATCTCTAGCTTCCTCCAGCATCTACCAGATCTCTAGTGTCCTCCAGCACCTACCAGATCTCTAGTGTCCTCCAGCATCTACCAGATCTCTAGTGTCCTCCACCAGCTGCCAGAACTCTTGTGTTTATCTCAATCAACCAGCTCTCTACTGTCCTCTGTTAATTACCGGATCTCTAATATACTCCAACATCTATTAGATCTTAAGTGTCCTCCAGCATCTACCAGATCTCTAGTGTCCTCCAGCACCTACCAGATCTCTAGTGTCCTCCAGCACCTACCAGATCTCTAGTGTCCTCCAGCACCTACCAGATCTCTAGTGTCCTCCAGCACCTACCAGATCTCTAGTGTCCTCCAGAATCTACCAGATCTCTAGTGTCCTCCAGCACCTACCAGATCTCTAGTGTCCTCCAGCACCTACCAGATCTCTAGTGTCCTCCAGCACCTACCAGATCTCTAGTGTCCTCCAGAATCTACCAGATCTCTAGTGTCCTCCAGAATCTACCAGATCTCTAGTGTCCTCCAGCATCTACCAGATCTCTAGTGTCCTCCAGCACCTACCAGATCTCTAGTGTCCTCCAGCATCTACCAGATCTCTAGTGTCCTCCAGCACCTACCAGATCTCTAGTGTCCTCCAGCACCTACCAGATCTCTAGTGTCCTCCAGCACCTACCAGATCTCTAGTGTCCTCCAGCATCTACCAGATCTCTAGCGTCTTCCAGGCTCCAGCATCTACCAGATCTCTAGCTTCCTCCAGCATCTACCAGATCTCTAGTGTCCTCCAGCACCTACCAGATCTCTAGTGTCCTCCAGCATCTACCAGATCTCTAGTGTCCTCCAGCACCTACCAGATCTCTAGTGTCCTCCAGAACCTACCAGATCTCTAGTGTCCTCCAGCATCTACCAGATCTCTAGTGTCCTCCAGCATCTACCAGATCTCTAGTGTCCTCCAGAACCTACCAGATCTCTAGTGTCTTCCAGGCTCCAGCATCTACCAGATCTCTAGTGTCTTCCAGGCTCCAGCATCTACCAGATCTCTAGTATCCTCCAGCACCTACCAGATCTCTAGTGACTTCCAGCATCTACCAGATCTCTAGTGACTTCCACCAACTACTAGATCTCTTATGTGCTTCACAATCTTTAAATCTCTATTGTTCTCCAACATGTGCCAGATTTATAGTGCCCTCCACGATCTATCAGATCTCTAGTGCCTTCTGCTACAACCAGATCTCTAGTGTCCTACAGCATCTACCAGATCTCTAGTGACTTTCAACGATTACTTGATCTCCTATGTGCTCCACCATCTATTGAATCTCTAGTGTCCTCCAGCATTTACCGGGTGTTCGGAATTCTCCACCATATACCAGATCTATAGTATCCTTTACCGTCTACCAGATCTCTAGTGCCATCCATCATCTACCAGATCTCTAGTATCTAGCATCGTCTTCTAGATTTCTATTGTCCTCCACCATCTATCAGATCTAGGGTGCCTTCTGCTACAACCAGATTTCTAGTGTCCTCCACTGTCTACCAGATCTGTAAGGTCCTCCACCAACTACCAGACATCTTTGTGCTCCAACAACTATCACATTTTTAGTGTCCAATACCATCTACCAGATCTTTAGTGTCCTCCAACTACCAGATCTCTATGTGCTCGACAAACTACCACATCTTCAGTGTCCTCCATGTACAGCATCTGGTCTCTTTTGTTCTCCACCATCAACAAGATCCCTAGTGTTCCCCACCACCTATCAGATCTCTTAGTACCTTCCTCTACAACTATATGTCTAGTGTCCTCCACTGTCTACCAGATCTTTAGGGTCCTTCACCAACTACCAGATCTCTATGTGCTTCGCAAACTATCAAATCTTCAGTGCACTCCACCATCTATCAGGTCTCTTTGGTCCTCCACCAGATGCCTTGTGTTCTTCACCATCAATCAGATCTCTTATGTTCTCCACTAGTGTCTTCATCCTATCAAATCTCCACCATCTACAGCAAGAGATCTGTATTATGATAGACTACTTCTGTCTTTAACATCTCCCGGATCTCTGGCATCTTTGACCATCTACTGGATTTAAGATATTTTGGGATATCTACCAAATGAGTTATATTCAATCAATGCCATTCACTGTAATTACAATGCCTTTAATCACCAGATGTGAGGCCTTTGATGCCAATCATCTTTCCAATCCTGGCAAATGTCAGTTTAAAACTTCCCCCCACCCCCACCCGCCTCTGTAATTGGCTGGCAGGACTCATACCTGGATCTGTTGCTGTAAGATGTTGATCTTGTGTTGCTGTTGCAGAAGTTGCTGCTGTTGTCGTGCGATCTGTGCGGAAAACACGAGCAGGAAATAAATACAAGACGTGCAGAACATGGAGATGTGACATGCGTACATCACACGATCTATGCAGGAACTTCCCAGTCATTCGTTCGCTCCAAACCCAGAAACCGGATTTACCAAACCAATGGAAGAAAGAAAATAATGGGCACAGCGGGTGTACAGACCCAGAAACAGCTAATACACACCTACCTACAGTTCCCAAACAGCTAATGCCCACCTACCTACAGTTCCCGAACGGCTAATACACACCTACCTACAGTTCCCAAACAGCTAATGCCCACCTACCTACAGTTCCCAAACAGCTAATGCCCACCTACCTACAGTTCCCGAACGGCTAATACACACCTACCTACAGTTCCCAAACAGCTAATGCCCACCTACCTACAGTTCCCAAACGGCTAATACCCACCTACCTACAGTTCCTGAACAGCTAATGCCCACCTACCTACAGTTCCCAAACGGCTAATACCCACCTACCTACAGTTCCCGAACAGCTAATGCCCACCTACCTACAGTTCCCGAACGGCTAATACCCACCTACCTACAGTTCCTGAACAGTTAATACTCACCTATCTACAGTTCCCAAATGGCTAATCACCTACCTACAGTTTCTGAACGACTAATACCCACCTACCTACAGTTCCCGAACAGCTAATACCCACCTACCTACAGTTCCCAAACAGCTAATGCCCACCTACCTACAGTTCCCAAATGGTTAATACCCACCTACCTACAGTTCCTGAACAGCTAATACACACCTATCTAAGTTCCCGAATGGCTAATCACCTACCTACAGTTCCCGAACGGCTAATACCCACCTACCTACAATTCCTGAATGGCTAATACCCACCTACCTACAGTTCCCGAATGGCTAATACCCACCTACCTACAGTTCCTGAATGGCTAATACCCACCTACCTACAGTTCCAGAATGGCTAATACCCACCTACCTACAGTTCCCGAAAGGCTAATACCCACCTACCTACAGTTCCCGAATGGCTAATACCCACCTACTTACAGTTTCTGAAGGGCTAATACCCACCTACCTACAGTTCCAATATTCAATAACAGTGCCTTCAATGCCTATTGAGGAGCTCTCATTGGATGAAGGGGGTGGGGCTTAGTGGAAGTCAGAAAAGTCAAGCCCTTCGTAACCGACCGGTATCAGATGGACACTCAGAGGAGGTTTTCTGGGGAACCGAGGTCTCTTTGTGGTCCCAGGCCCCAGAGTGCAGAGATTTGTGCGATCCCCGCCACCGCACCCTGCATTCCCGATCCCCACCGCCGCTCCTCGCATTCCCGATCCTCACCGCCGCTCCTCGCATTCCCGATCCTCGCCACCGCTCCCTGCATTCCCGATCCTCACCGCCGCTCCTCGCATTCCCGATCCCCACCGCCGCTCCTCGCATTCCCGATCCTCACCGCCGCTCCTCGCATTCCCGATCCTCGCCGCCGCTCCTCGCATTCCCGATCCTCGCCACCGCTCCTCGCATTCCCGATCCCTGCCACCGTAGAAATGCGCACACGCTCGGTCACACCTGTAGACGTGAGCCAAGCCTTCCTGGGGGTTTCCTCTTTCTCTACTGCAGAATAAAATATGAACATTTCGGTCGTACAATTTAATTGAACCGCATATCCGTCTGTACATCACTTGACCGCATTTCTCCTCCCCCGCTCAGTCAGATATGGAAATGCAGCATCATAGGCGTGGACGCAAAATCTTTAGAAATGCCCCGAATCCAGCCAAAAAATGATTGAAGACATCACAGATGATGGAGTCCCCCTTTAATAAGGGAAGAGGAGATTAACCTCTGAGTGGCGGGCACCCCTGGGGGGAGGGGCAGTGTCACCGCGCTCCGTAGACACATCTCTGCCGCGGCGCTGCGATCCGGCGGATCAGACGACAGATGTGCAGCTTTCTGTGACACCAATTATACAATGAATAATGTACAGATTGCCTCAGGATGTTGTAACAAGTGTCACCGCCACTCAATCCCGCCCGGCGAGAACTCGCCATTGACAGATGGAAATGAGCCGCATCAACAAAATGCCGCGGCTGGACGCACAGCTCCGCTGGAAGCTTCCGGAGTCCTCTATGGAAAAAGAGGGATGGAGGGGAAGACAATGGAGAAAAATCCTAAAAATTCCGCCCAACAGCTGACCAATCCAAATCCAGCTTTATACATATTAAGGGGCCACTCCGCACAAAAAAATGTAAAGGGTGACAACGCTCTGTACCCGTCTCTCCATTGTCACCCCATCATATGACTTCCAAAGAAGATTACACAGGGATGATGGGAACCCCTCATAATGGGCACAGCGGGTGTACAGACCCGGGAACTCAGCACAGGGATGGTGGGAACCCCTCATAATGGGCACAGCAGGTGTACAGACCCGGGAACTCAGCACAGGGATGGTGAGAACCCCTCATAATGGGCACAGCGGGTGTACAGACCCGGGAACTCAGCACAGGGATGGTGAGAACCCCTCATAATGGGCACAGCGGGTGTACAGACCCGGGAACTCAGCACAGGGATGGTGGGAACCCCTCATAATGGGCACAGCGGGTGTACAGACCCGGGAACTCAGCACAGGGATGGTGGGAACCCCTCATAATGGGCACAGCGGGTGTACAGACCCGGGAACTCAGCACAGGGATGGTGGGAACCCCTCATAATGGGCACAGCGGGTGTACAGACCCGGGAACTCAGCACAGGGATGGTGGGAACCCCTCATAATGGGCACAGCGGGTGTATAGACCCGGGAACTCAGCACAGGGATGGTGGGAACCCCTCATAATGGGCACAGCGGGTGTACAGACCCGGGAACTCAGCACAGGGATGGTGGGAACCTCTCATAATGGGCATTTTTTTATCTGAACCCTCACAGGTTGGGCTGCAGCTCTGAAGACGGCTCATTGGACATCACCGGAATTTTGTCCTCGCCGTCGGCACGGCCAACCATAGATGTCGCCGCAGTCACACGCGGGGCTGATTTGCGGCTTTCTATTTGGCAATCGCCTGAGCTGCACGCCCGCTTCATTGAGCATGACAACCGAGTTTTAAGTGTCATTTAATTTTCATTTTGAAATATAATTACTGAGTGTTCGCTGTAAGATATCACTCGTCTGCAAATGTGTCAGGATTAATTTGTGTCGGCGTATTCACAAGTGTCAATAGTTAATTACGGAATCGTCTCCGGGTGCTGGAATGACATTCCGAATCCACAACTCCCTTCGTGGGATTTTTTTCCTCTTTCCTTCCCGGGGACCCTCCCGGTGTCGGCGGACAAAATGCTCCGAACCCATAAAATATATCCGAAATCAGAACTCATTAAAACCAGCGGAGCGTGCGCCGCCGCGGCAAACCCAACCAAAACGCTTTTTAAATTAAAAGATAATTTGCGGTAGTAGTGTCAGATTCTTAAAAAATGCAGATTAATTAGAGGTCGGCCCACCGCAGCGCCCAGGGGCCCCGCCGATCGCCGGCATTGTTGTTGGAAAGGGGAGGGTCCCGCGGGGCTGCATGCAAACGCCTCATTGGCGGGGATAACATTTCTCGTGTTCAGAGAGATAAAAAGACCGAAAGAAAAAAAAATGTAAAAGTTGAAGTTTAATTTGCTTATAATTTGCCCTCCCCGGTCCCCCCTCACCAACATGATAATGACATTTGTAAATAAAATATTTCTGCTTTCATTTATTTTAGAATTAGTGATGTCATCACCGGGTCTCTGCGCTTCTCTATGCAATGCAGGCAGATCATGGCTGGTGGGAGGGGCTGGCAGGGGGCTGTACAGAGCTTCCTGGGAAACACCCCAGCCCCCGGGCTTCAGTACTCCTCTGTAGAGCCCTCAGTCCTGATGCAAGCAGTGGGAGGAGTTGGGAGGTGCTGTGGGAGGGGCCCAGTATGCTCCACCCACTACAGAAAATGACAGGAGTGGGTGGAGACAAGACGAGTCACTCTACACACGGAGAGAGCAGAGCTGTGGGAGGGGCCCAGTATGCTCCTCCTACTACATAAAACTACAGGAGGGGGGCGGAGACAAGACCGGTCACCCTACACATGGGGAGAGCAGAGCTGTGGGAGGGGCCTAAGCCCCACCCCTTTCAACAACTAATAGATCTAATCCAGGGATGATCACCAGAGCTCTGCCGCCACTATGCTCCACCCCTTCCAACAACCAATAGATCTAATCCAGGGATGATCACCAGAGCTCTGCCGCCACTATGCTCCACCCCTTCCAACAACCAATAGATCTAATCCAGGGATGATCACCAGAGCTCTGCCGCCACTATGCTCCACCCCTTCCAACAACCAATAGATCTAATCCAGGGATGATCACCAGAGCTCTGCCGCCACTATGCTCCGCCCCTTCCAACAACCAATAGATCTAATCCAGGGATGATCACCAGAGCTCTGCTGCCACTATGCTCCGCCCCTTCCAACAACCAATAGATCTAAGCCAGGGATGATCACCAGAGTTCTGCCGCCACTAAGCTCCACCCCTTTAATCCAGAGATGATCACCAGAGTTCTGCCGCCACTCTGCTCCGCCCCTTCCAACAACCAAAAGATCTAATCCAGGGATGATCCCGGAGTTAGAGGTGGAATGCTATGAGGTCCCTGAAGAAGGAGATGATTGACCCCAAAACGTGTCGGGAAATTATTCTCACTGGCCAATCAACTGATTTCCCCTGAATTTTGCAGGGCTCCTCCCACCAACCCCCCCTTCCCCAATCACACACACCTGGAAAGGCCCCTCCTCCCCAGGGTCTCACCTGTTCCTGTTGTTGCCGGGCGAGGTCCATTTGTTGTCTCTGTTTCTCTATCTGGGAGGCGGCCAGTTTTTTCTGCTCGTCGTGGGCGGCCAGGAGCTGCTCCCGCAGGCTGATCAGCTGGGAGATCATGGTGGAGAGCTGGCGTTCCTTTTCCGCAAGGCTTTCCGGGGTACCTGCACAGAACGGGAGGAGATGGGTCAGCATCGCTCTACACATATATATACAATAGATCATCCCACACAGGTTTTCATGCCATCCCTCACCCTTAAGAATCCCAGCCCCTTTACCATCCTACAGTGCTGTGCTAGGCGGGCCAAAGCCGAAAACATTGGATTTGGAGAACGGCTGACCGGTTACAGATCTGTGAACTCTCACACACCTCTAAGTAGAATAAACTGCCCAGCCGTGGTGTCAGAGAGTCAACAATCACCCGGGAGGGTCCAAGGCTGCAGATAACAATAACACAATGCAGCTCTGGATTGGTATTTCTCCTATATTTCTAGTCTCATTAGGCAGGCAGAGCGCACATTATTATTATTATACGCAATTTATATAGCGCCAACAGTTTACGCATCGCTTTACAATATATAGGGGGGCACATGACAAACTCCACATAATAAATTGTGACTCCCCAAAAGAATAAAAATAAAGACAGTGCATCCAACAAAAAATCTATATGAATTATTGATCAATTAGATTTTATTTTTTTTAATTATTTTAATTTGATTGTAGTAATAATATTATATTATTTAATATATAGATTAATGAATTGAAAATAATTTAATTGTAATAACAATATATATTTTTTATATTATCATTTTACTTATTTAATACTATTTCAATTAATATTAATTACTATTTAATATACAATATATCATTGAAATTAAATCACTTGTAAAAATAATATATCATATATTTCATATTCATTAGTATTTTATTCATTTATTTAATAATATTCAATTTAATATTAATTCATATTTAATATACAATTGAAACTAATTACATTGTAATTAATAATATATTCATTATTGATTAAATTGATTAATCAACCTCCTCTCTATGCATAAAGATATACATACATGGCGGGCGGTCTAATTTGTAAAAATACGCGAACAAAGCGGCTGCGCAGTGACTGTACAAGGTTATCTGTGGGAAAACAATGCACCCCATCCGTGGCTTATCCTGCCATTTATTTTATCTCAGCAGCTGGTCAGCAATGGTGATAAATGGACTTGTCTGGAAGAACACGTTACGCATGCGCAGGCCAGCTGCAAGAACCTGGAAATAGGCGGCCAACTCCCAATGACGCAAAGTAAATGGCGGGCGGGATCTGGAGTGCGGTGGCGTTCGGCGGTTTTCCAGGACTCCTTGCTTCTTTTTGTTGACTTCTGAGCCTCTTGTGACACCTTTTCTGAGCTTTTTCCAGATGCACAATTTTTTTGGCACTTAAAATTCAAACCAGGCCCAGGGGGTCCCCCTTGACCTCTATCACAGTCCTTTACTCCTATAGAAGTCCTAATTACTGTCAGTGCTGACCCAGCTCCTCTGCTTCTGACTTACACATTGAGAGTACCTCTGCAGATCAATCGATTATGTGGACTGAGGATATCAAAGTACAAAAGTCGATGTTTTGTCCAATCCTTCAATTCAGTAATTCACAGGAAGATCGATAACAGATACATCCCTGAGCTCAGGAGGGAACATTCGACGTTTAGATCTGGAGGTCGGGTGAATGTTAAAGCAGAATCAAAAACCTTCCTTCAAATATATTCTTCCATATTAGCTACAAAGGTTATATATCTGCTCTCTGTGCATCCAAATGTCTTTGCAAACCCAGATATTACCGTGTACAAATAGCAGTGACATCATCACTGGGCTGTACATAGTCTGTGCCGAGAGCAGGAATGTGGGAGGGGTCCAGCAGGCTCCACCCACTACAGAAAACTACAGCAGGGGACAGAGAAAAGGCCAGTCCCTCTACACCAGGAGAGAGAGAGGTGATGTGAGAGGGGCCCAGCAGGCTCCACCCATTACAGAGGGGGCGGAGACAAGACCAGTCACCCTACACAAGGGGAAAGGAGAGCTGTGGAAGGGGCCCAGTATGCTCCGCCCACTACAGAAAACTACAGGAGGGAGCGGAGACAAGACGAGTCATCCTACACAAGGGGAAAGCAGAGCTGTGGGAGGGGCCCAGTATGCTCCACCCATTACAGAAAACGACAGGAGTGGGCGGAGACAGACAAGTCACCCTACACATGTTGAGAGCAGAGCTGTGGGAGGGGCCCAGTATGCTCCACACACTACAGAAAACGACAGGAGTGGGCGGAGACAGACAAGTCACCCTACACATGTTGAGAGCAGAGCTGTGGGAGGGGCCCAGTATGCTCCACCCACTGCAGAAAACTACAGGAGGAGGGCGGAGACGAGACGAGTCACCCTACACATGGCGAGAGCAGAGCTGTGGGAGGGGCCCAGTATGCTCCACCCACTACAGAAAATGACAGGAGTGGGCGGAGACAAGACAAGTTACTCTACACATGGGGAGAGCAGAGCTGTGGGAGGAGCCCAGTATGCCCCACCCACTACAAAAAATGACAGGAGTGGGCGGAGACAGACAAGTCACCCTACACATGGGGAGAGCATGGCTGTGGGAGGGGCCCAGTATGCTCCACCCACTACAGAAAACTACAGGAGGAGGGCGGAGACGAGACGAGTCACTCTACACATGGGGAGAGCAGAGCTGTGGGAGGTGCCCAGTATGCTCCACCCACTACTGAAAATGACAGGAGTGGGAGGAGACGAGACAAGTCACCCTACACAAGGGGAGAGCTGAGCTGTAGGAGGGGCCCAGTATGCTACACCCATTACATAAAACTACAGGAGGGGCGGAGACAAGACCAGTCCCCCTGCACAAGGAAACAGCGCAGAGCTGTGGGAGGGGCCCAGTATGCTCCACCCATTACAGGAGGAGGCGGAGATAAGACCAGTCCCCCTGCACAAGGAAACAGCGCAGAGCTGTGGGAGGGGCCCAGTATGCTCCACCAACTACATAAAACTAAAGGAGGGGGCGGAGACAAGACCGGTCACCCTGCACATGGGGAGAGCAGAGCTGTGGGAGGAACCCAGCAAGCCTCACCTACTAAATCTACAGGAGGGGGCGGAGACAAGACCAGTCCCCCTGCACAAGGAGAGAGAGCAGAGCTGTGGGAGGGGCCCAGCAGGCTCCACCCCCTTCAGGAAAACTCCATGAGGGGGCGGAGTCGGGACCAGAGAGGCGTAGTGAGCGCATTGCAGGAAGTCTCACTCTGGATTACAGATCTGGAAGAATTCTCATCATTAGAGGATATTTGTTGAGTGCGGAGTTCATCTTTAAAGCGCGGCGGTTCTCTGAGCCTCGCAGAGCACATCACACCGCCTCTGATGTCGGCACTTCACACGCCGCGCTCGCCATTAACGTTCCTTTATTTTATATATAAAGCGATAAACCGATCGCCTTTCAAATGTCACAAAAAAAAAGAAAGAAGCCGAAGAAAAGTCAACCGGAGAAAGAAAAAAATATATAAAACACGAGGCGGCTGGAAGGGGGGAGGGGGGAACAATGGGACGGAAGGTCCGGAGGGGGATAAAAGAATTCTTTGTGATGTCCGGAGATGGCGCTTTACCGCCGCCGCCGCCGCTCTCCAGTCCAAACGGAGGTTAAAACGCTTTCTAGTCCAAAGGGTGCGCGGAGGGATCATAAGACAGACAACAAACACAAAGATCTCCATTCTTCCTCTGTCTGCGGTGACAACAGCTGGAGGAATATCATGAAGTCCTTCAATGACTTCTGAAGACCACAAAAGTGTCCCGGCTTTGTCCGCCATCAGACGCCCATTGTTGGGGCCCCATATGCCGCTCTGCCGAGACCTTCATAAATATCTCCATTGTTCTCCACCGCCGAGAACATGCCTGGGGGGCAAAGAGGTGCGAGCTCTGCCCCCCCCACCCCTAAAGTCCCCGCCATGGGGGACCTAAATCTATTCCTGCCCTTCCCCCCACTCAACTATTGCTTAGACCCTCAAATGCCGCAGAGAAGTGAGACTTACCAACGTAATCATTATCAGGTAACCTGGAACACACCTGGTCATATACAGGAGGCAAGGTCTCCAAACTACCACCTGTGTGCCGAATCTGGGGCGCTGATAAAAGAGGGGGGAGGGCGCTATTGTACAGGGGACACTGGAGACCCTGATATAAAGGGGGACACTGATGGAGACTCTGATGTATGGGGGGACTCTGATGAGGAATCTGGTGTAAGGGGGCTCTGATCTAAGGGGGGACTCTGATGTAAGGGGGGACTCTGATGTAAGGGGGCTGTAAAGGGGTAACACTGATAGGATCCCTCATGTAAGGAGGGGCTCTTATGTAAGGGGAGTTGTGATATAAGGGGGGGTTTGATGGGGACACTGATGGAAGTTCTCGTGTAAGGAGGGACTCCAATGTAAGGTGGATTCCTATGTAATTTTCACTCATTTACAGTGCCTTGCAGAAGTATTCACCCCTCTTGGCTTTTTACATATTTTGTTACATTACAGCCTTTAGTTCAATGTTTTTTTAATCTGAATTATATGTGTAAGTTCTGTATATAATTGTATTCTATTTTATATGTATTGCACTAATAATGTTTTCATTACATGTTTACATTCTTTCGAGTCCTAATTAGAATTAGCCTGCCTATGTTACGCCCCTTGTTACAATAAAAGTACAATTGTAATATTAATGTGATATCTACATAATCATCATGTGTATAAAACCCTTCAATTGCGTCATGATAAACAGAACAGTTATTTGGAAAGATGCGGAGTGTATCTTTTGTGTCTGTTCCCTATGGCAGTAGTTATTTATTTGGAACCAACTAATCAATATGAGGATAGGAGTTGCCTATCTATAAATTTCCATGTCAGATGTGACGGATCAGAACACAATAGTCCAAGTTGGTGAAAATTAGAAAAATATATACATAAAACTGATAATTGTCATGTGCGTATGTATTCACCCCCTTTGTTATGAAGCCCATAAAAAGCTCTGATGCAACCAATTACCTTCAGAAGTCACATAATTAGTGAAATGATGTCCACCTGTGTGCAATCTAAGTGTCACATGACCTGTCATTACATAGACACACCTTTTTGAAAGGCCCCAGAGGCGGCAACACCTAAGCAAGAGGCACCACTAACCAAACACTGCCATGAAGACCAAGGAACTCTCCAAACAAGTAAGGGACAATGTTGGTGAGAAGTACAAGTCAGGGTTAGGTTATAAAACAATATCCAAATCTTTGATGATCCCTAGGAGCGCCATCAAATCTATCATAACCAAATGGAAAGAACATGGCACAACAGCAAACCTGCCAAGAGACGGCCGCACACCAAAACTCACGGAGTGAGCAAGGAGGGCATTAATCAGAGAGGAGCACAGAGACCTAAGGTAACCCTGGAGGAGCTGCAGAGTTCCACAGCAGAGACTGGAGTATCTGTACATAGGACCACAATAAGCCGTACGCTCCATAGAGTTGGGCTTTATGGCAGAGTGGCCAGAAGAAAGACATTACTTTCAGCAAAAAACAAAATGGCACGTTTTGAGTTTGGGAAAAGGCATGTGGGAGACTCCCAAAATGTATGGAGGAAGGTGCTCTGGTCTGATGAGACTGAAATTGAACTTTTTGGCCATCAAAGAAAACGCTATGTCTGGTGCAAACCCAACACATCACATCACCCAAAGAACACCATCCCCACTGTGAAGTGATCATGCTGTGGGGATGTTTTTCAGCAGTAGGGACTGGGAAACTGGTCAGAGTTGAGGGAAAGACGGATGGTGCTAAATACAGGGATATTCTTGAGCAAAACCTGTAGCACTCTGTGTGTGATTTGAGGCTAGGACGGAGGTTCACCTTCCAGCAGGACAATGACCCCAAACACACTGCTAAAGCAACACTTGAGTGGTTTAAGGGGAAACATGTAAATGTGTTGGAATGGCCTAGTCAAAGCCCAGACCTCAATCCAATAGAAAATCTGTGGTCAGACTTAAAGATTGCTGTTCACAAGTGCAAACCATCCAACTTGAGGGAGCTGGAGCCGTTTTGCAAGGAGGAATAGGGAAAAATCCCAGTGGTAAGATGTGACAAGCTCATAGAGACTTATCCAAAGCGACTTGGAGCTGTGATAGCCCCAAAAGGCGGCTCTACAAAGTATTGACTTTAGGGGGGTGAATAGTTATGCACATTGACCTTTTCTGAATAGCACCAAGAGAACGCCAGGCAATGTGCGGAGAGGAGTGCCTAGCAGTGTAAGGAGAGGAGCGCCAAGAGAGCGCCGGGCAATGTGCGAAGAGGTGCGCCAAGAGAGTGCCGGGATGATGATGAGCCCGCCGGCCAGCGTCTCTATGGATAGAATGGCGATTAGAGAGCTGACGGGGCGCTCGCTGCACATGACAATCACACAGCCAATAACAGAGATGGCGGGGGAGCGGAGGAGGGGAAGAGACGCACTCCAGGTGGCGTTATTGTTTCCATAGATACTAAAGAGAGCGCCGCCATCTATAAATGCAAGTGCAAAACCGACCATTTCCAGAAATGAGTGTGCGGCGGACAGCAGGGGAGGGGCAATAATTCAGGGTGATGTCCGATAAAGGAGCCCCCCGCTAAGAAGTTCTATTACTTCAGCCATGATGGAGCCGCCATGGAGAAAAGTGTGTACATCCCCCCCCCCGAAGCGCGGTGGGGGTCCCAAGATAATGAGCCCCCCCACAGCTTTACTGAATCTCTACTAGGGGGAGTCACCCCCTCTATCCATCCTTTTCACCGATATCATCAGAAAGGGAAAGCAAAAGAAACCTCCACATGTATTTGGGTTGTCACCAGAACAGGAATAGAGGGGACATCTTCCAATGGGGACACTAGTTCAAGGATTCCACTCACTTTAGAGGGATTTCCTCTCACTTCCTGTTGTGGTTATGGGACAGGAAGTAAAGAGAAATCTCCCCAATGGAAAATGACAAAAGAACTGAAAGGGGTTATAACCCTCCATTATTTTCTTACCCCCAAAAAAAAAAATAGTTTTGCGCTTAGTTTTACTTTAAAGTGGGAGGCTCCATACAAGTCTGCGTAAAAAAAAAAAAAAAAAAAACATCTAAACCTGATATTTACTACAAAATAATAATATAAAATAATTACGATGAAAATAATAATAATAACATAAAACTAATAAAATAATAATAATATTAATAATAACAATAATAAAAAATATAATGATAATAATAATAATAATATAAAACAAATAAAATAATAATGATAACAATAATAATAATATAAAACTAATAACATAATATTAATAATAATAACAATAATAATATTAATAATAATAATAATAATAATATAAAACTAATAATAATAATATTAATAATAACAATAAAATAATTTAAAACTAAAAAAATAACAACATAAAACTAAGAATAATAATAATGATGAAAATAATAATTAAAAAAATAACATAAAACAAATAAAATAATAATAATAATATGAACAACAACAATAATTTAAAACTAATAAAATAAAATAATAACAAACAAAATAATAATGCTAAATACAATAACAATATCAATAATAGCAATATAAAACTAATATTATGATTATTAATAATAAAAAAAGGTAAAATAATAATAAAAGTGATAATAATATAAAACAAATAAAATAATAATAATAATAATAATAATAATAATATGAACCAGGGGTCTCCAAACATTCTAAACAAAAGGCCGGTTTGTTTCCCCTTCCTTTGGAAATTTTCCTGGCATTAGTGGGAGTAGACATCACCACATTTGGTATTGGGAAGGGGGGGGTTAGTGCCCCATTTCTAGTATCATTGGGAGGAATAGTGTCCCATTATTAGTGTCGGTGGGAGAACACACCTGTTGTCAGATAGCAGAATAGTGTCTAATATCAAGGAAAGGGCCATATCTGGCCCCCGGGCCGTAGTTTGGAGACCACTGATATAAACTAAGAATAATGGTGAAAATAATAATAATATTAATAATATAAAACTAATAAAATAATAATGATGAAAATAATAACAACAGTATTAATATAAATATAAAACATAATAAAATATTATTATTAATAATAAAATAAAGTAATATAACAATCAATAATAATAATAATAATATAAAGTAAAATAATAATTATAATATAAACTAAACCAAAAATCCCAACACAAGAGAGCATTTCAGTAGACACCTTTCCCAACACATTCTACAAACCCCCCCCCCCCCCCCCTCAGCCCCCCTTCATGGTAAAGAAGGCTGAACAAAAAACTTTATTCAGAAATCAGGAGAAACATACAAATCGATGGGGATGCCGTGCAGAGCTCTCCTACTCTGATCAATGGGAGTACCGACATTGAGACACACAGAGAGCCGGAGGTTCCAGTCAGAGCAGCTTATAAAGGACTAACCAAGTAAAATGAATTGAGGAATCTTAATAACCCCCCGCACCTAACATCAGGTGACCCCGTCCTGAACACCGCCATCAAAGAGGACCTGTCCCCCCCTCCCCCCATACACTTGTTTCCTCTCTTCAGACATACAATAAATGCCAGAAAGGTCCATATGGGATAAAAGTGATATCAATGCAGAAAACACTCGGCACCTCCCCATCACACACCCGCCGCCGCCACACCGCCGGCCCTTCCCGCCATCTGACCCAGAGATAAAAACCGGCGGCTCGAAAGAACAAAACCCCTCCCCCCCCCCGGCAATAAAACAACGACTTGTTTGTAAAGGGACAGAATAAACATTTTACATTTTATTGTACTAAATGCGAAATTTAATTTAAAAATCGTAAAAGTGCCAAACGGCATCCAGAGCGCCATAAAACAGAGTGTTATACGCTGCGCCGGAGAGAGACCTTTACAGAACAATCGGCAATATTTACAGGAAAGAATAGCTGTAATTCTCCCGCGCAGCGCTCAGCGCCCCGCACAAATGACGGTAAATGGGGGAATAAAACGTTATTTATTGGAGGCTTCGCCGGAGAGATAAAATATCAGAATGACGGCAACTTTCTGTTTAACATCCGATCCATTATTCCAAAAATATTACTTCAATGGTACGGCGGAGATACAAAGTCCCCATATATAAGAATCTAATCACATCCAATCTATAGATACAAAGTCCCCATATATAAGAATCTAATCACATCCAATCTATAGATACAAAGTCCTCATATATAAGAATCTAATCACATCCAATCTATAGATACAAAGTCCTCATATATAAGAATCTAATCACATCCAATCTATAGATACAAAGTCCTCATATATAAGAATCTAATCACATCCAATCTATAGATACAAAGTCCTCATATATAAGAATCTAATCACATCCAATCTATAGATACAAAGTCCTCATATATAAGAATCTAATCACATCCAATCTATAGATACAAAGTCCCCATATATAAGAATCTAATCACATCCAATCTATAGATACAAAGTCCTCATATATAAGAATCTAATCACATCCAATCTATAGATACAAAGTCCTCATATATGTGATCATTGTGTAACTAAGAATATATAATAATATACAATATCAATACATAAATAATAATATACAATCTATAGATACATACAAAGTCCTCCTACATTTGAATATAATAATGTACAATATATATATATATATATATATATATATATATATATATATATATTGTACATTATTATATATATATATTTATATATATATATATATATATATATATATATATATATATATATATATATATATATATATATATATATATATATATATATATATATATATATATATACACACATACACTTACCTGACATTTTATTAGGTCTCCCTTGCTAGTAGTGGGTTGGACCCCCTTTATTAGGCCCCCCTTGCTAGTAGCGGATTGGACCCCCTTTATTAGGTCCTCCTTGCTAGCAGCGGGTTGTACCCCTTTTATTAGGCACCCTTGCTAGTAGCAGGTTGGACCCCCTTTATTAGGTTCCCCTTGCTATTAGTGGGTTGGACCCCCTTTATTAGGTCCCCCTTGCTAGTAGCGGGTTGGACCCCCTTTATTAGGTCCACCTTGTTAGTAGCGGGTTGAACCCCTTTATGAGGCCCCCCTTGCTAGTAGCGGGTTGGACCCCCCTTTATTAGGTCCCCCTTGCTAGTAGCAGGTTGGACCCCCTTTATTAGGTCCTCCTTGCTAGCAGCAGGTTGTACCCCTTTTATTAGGTCCCCCCTTGCTAGTAGCAGGTTGGACCCCCTTTATTAGGTTCCCCTTGCTATTAGCGGGTTGGACCCCCTTTATTAGGCCCCCCTTGCTATTAGCGGGTTGGACCCCCTTTATTAGGTCCTCCTTGCTAGCAGCAGGTTGTACCCCTTTTATTAGGTCCCCCCTTGCTAGTAGCAGGTTGGACCCCCTTTATTAGGTTCCCCTTGCTATTAGCGGGTTGGACCCCCTTTATTAGGCCCCCCTTGCTATTAGCGGGTTGGACCCCCTTTATTAGGTCCTCCTTGCTAGTAGCGGGTTGGACCCCCTTTATTAGGTCCCCCTTGCTAGTAGCGGGTTGGACCCCTGTATTAGGTCCCCCTTGCTAGTAGCGGGTTGGACCCACTTTTTTAGGTCCCCCTTGCTAGTAGCGGGTTGGACCCCTGTATTAGGTCCCCCTTGCTAGTAGCGGGTTGGACCCCCTTTATTAGGTCCCCCTTGCTAGTAGCGGGTTGGACCCCTGTATTAGGTCCCCCTTGCTAGTAGCGGGTTGGACCCCCTTTATTAGGTCCCCCTTGCTAGTAGTGGGTTGGACCCCCTTTATTAGGTCCTCCTTGCTAGTAGCGGGTTGGACCCCCTTTATTAGGCTCCCCTTGCTATTAGTAGATTTGACCCCCTTTATTAGGTCCCCCTTGCTATTAGCTGGTTGGACCCCCTTTATTAGGTCCCCCTTGCTAGTAGCGGGTTGGACCCCCTTTATTAGGTCCCCCTTGCTAGTAGCAGGTTGGACCCCTTTATTAGGTCCCCCTTGCTAGTAGCGGGTTGTACCCCCTTTATTAGGTCCCCCTTGCTAGTAGCGGGTTGGACCCCCTTTATTAGGCTCCCCTTGCTAGTAGCGGGTTGGACCCCCTTTATTAGGCCCCCCCCCTTGCTAGTAGCGGGTTGGACCCCCTTTATTAGGCCCCCCTTGCTAGTAGCAGATTGGACCCCCTTTATTAGGCTCCCCTTGCTAGTAGCAGGTTGGACCCCCTTTATTAGGCCCCCCTTGCTAGTAGCAGATTGGACCCCCTTTATTAGGTCCCCCTTGCTTTTAGCGGGTTGGACCCCCTTTATTAGGTCCCCCTTGCTAGTAGCGGGTTGGACCCCCTTTATTAGGTCCCCCTTGCTAGTAGCGGGTTGGACCCCCTTTATTAGGTCCCCCTTGCTAGTAGCGGGTTGGACCCCCTTTATTAGGTCCTCCTTGCTAGTAGCGGGATGGACCCCCTTTATTAGGTCCCCCTTGCTAGTAGCGGGTTGGACCCCCTTTATTAGGTCCCCCTTGCTAGTAGCGGGTTGGACCCCCTTTATTAGGTCCTCCTTGCTAGTAGCGGGTTGGACCCCCTTTATTAGGTCCTCCTTGCTAGTAGCGGGTTGGACCCGCTTTATTAGGTCCTCCTTGCTAGTAGCGGGTTGGACCCCCTTTATTAGGTCCCCCTTGCTAGTAGCGGGTTGAACCCCCTTTATTAGGTCCTCCTTGCTAGTAGCAGGTTGAACCCCCTTTTATTAGATATGTGATTGGCTGATTAGATATTTGTGTTAGCAAGGAATTGAAGGGGTGTACCTAGTAAAGTGTCCGGTGAGTGTATACTGATACAAAGTCCTTTCATACTGTAAGTGATAATATATAATAGTATATAGATAATAAATAATAATATACAATCTATAGATACATACAAAGCCCTCACCTACATGTGGATCTGATATACAATGTGATGAGAAGGGGGTCAGAACAACCTTCACCGGCTTTCGCTGAACGAATCCTTTATGCAGGATTGATCATGCACACTACAGGGATGGCAGCAGGGGCAGTTGCCCCAGGCGTACAGGAGGTAGGGGGCGCACTAGTAGTACAAAGCCAATCCTTACAGTCATTGTAATCCAGATTTGGTCAGTTTGCCTTCTCCGGGAGCATTTGCGTCTATGTTCAGAAATTTAAACGTTTCTTCGCTCCTGCTCTGATATTTTGTGGTTTGGACACTTTCCAGCTCCCGCTCGTGACTCCGCACCGCCTTCCTCTCAGACTCCGAAAAACAGTAATTTCATCCCAAAACACATCTCTGCGGGGGAGGGGAGCACTCACCTGATTCGTTTTTATTGTATGCTCCATGTCCAGAACGCAAGGATCTTCTCGGAGAGACCCTCTATGTGCCCCTCCCCTCCCCCGCGCAGGAGGCACTTCACATCCAGCCAAGTGATCACTTCTAGAGAGCGGAACGTACGGAGTGTGTGATGGACTCCAGAGCGTTTACTTGGCAGGCCGTCACCTCCACACAACCTGATCACATTATACATAGAAAACAAGTGCAAAATAGATGTTTTATATCTGCTGAAATCTGCCTTGGTAGTTCATCCGTGGAACTTTTACAAAATCTGTTCCAATCTTTATTGTGTCCCCTCCACCCCCATTGTCATTCTCTGGTTCCTCCCCCTCCGCTCCTAAGCTCAGCCAAGTATGTGTTTGCCCCAGGGTGGCCCAGAAGAAACCTATAGTAATTAAATGGTGGTAGTGCCACTGTTGGTTGGCTGGTACCAGTGGAGGTTGGATGGTGTAAGTGGTAAATGGATGGAGCGAGTAAAGATTGGTTGGAGCCATTGGTGGGTGGATAGAGGCAGTGGTGGTAGTAAGGAGCCTGGGTGGTTGGATAGAGCCAGTGGTGTTTGGACAGAGCCATTGAAGGTTGCATGGAGCCAGTGGTGAGTGGATGGAGTTAGTAAAAGTTGACTGGGGCCAATGGTGGTTGGATAGAGCCAGTGGTGGTTGGTCAGAGCCATTAAAGGTTGGATGGAGCCAGTGGTGAGTGAATGGAGTCAGTAAAGGGTGAATGGAGTTGGTAAAGTTGACAGGGGCCAATGGTGGTTGGATAGAGCCAGCAAAGGTTGGAAAGAGCCATCAGTGGTTTGATAGAGCCACTGAAGTTTGGTTTGAATCCAGTGGTGGGTGGATAGAGCCTATGGCGTTGCCAGCAGAGGTTGGAAGGAGCCAATAGAGATTGGATGAAGCATGCAGAAGTTGGATGCAACCAGTGGCAGTTGGATGGAACCAGTAAAAGGTTCATTGGAGCCAGTGGTGGGTGGATGGAACCAGTAGAGATTGGAAGAATCCAGTGGCTGTTACAGTAGATGGAGCTAATGGTGATAGAATAATTTAACTGGTGGCGGATGAAGGGAACAAAAGGCGGTTTTCTGGTGCCAGCAGCAGTAGGATGGAACCAGTAAAAGTTGGATGCAGCCAGTGGCTGTTGGAGGAGCTTGTGGAGGTTGGATGGAGCCAGTGGTGGTAGGATAGTGCCAGTAGAGATTCGAAGGAGCCAGTGGCAGTTAGATGGAGCTAATGGTGATTCACTGATGGCAGAAGAAAGGACCAAATGGTGGTTGGCTGGTGTCAGCAGCAGTAGGATGGAACCAGTAGAGGTTGGATGAAGCACGTAGAAGCTGCATGCAGCCAGTGGCTGTTGGATGGAGCTGGTGGAGGTTAGATGGAGTCAGTGCTGGGCAGATGGAGCCAGTGGTGAGTGATAGTGTCAGTAGAGATTGGAAAGAACTAGTGGCAATTAGATAGAGTTAATGGTGGTAGTATAGGATCACTGTTGGCAGATGAAAGGAGCAAATGGCAGTTGGCTGGTGCCTGCAGCAGTAGGATGGAGCCAGTTGAGGTTGGATGAAGCATGTAGAAGTTGGATGCAGCCAGTGGCAGCTAGATGAAGCCAGTAAAGGACGGATGGAGCCAATAGCGATTTGGAAGGAGCCAGTGGCAGCTGGATGGAGCCAGTAAAGGACGGATGGAGCCAGTGGCGGTTGGATAGTGCCAATAGCGATTTGGAAAGAGCCAGTGGCCGTTGGATGGTCTCAGCAGAGGTTTTTCCTTTTCTGACTATCATGGGGTTAGCGCCTTGTAGGCAATTTATTTGGGACACAATTACATCAAGGCATTGACAGTTGGCAATTGACAAGAAACAGTTAATCTCATACTCCTGAGTGATTAAAGATCTCCAGGATTTAATGGCCGCGATGGCAGGGAACACATAAATATATACGTTCAGCTGGCAGAAGAACAATCAGTTTGCACAGAGTGGAAGAGGCGGTGAGGAGGCATCTTAACCTGCTCTTGATTCCTGCAGGAATGTTAAGTATCAGCGCTGATTATTTAATCAGACGAGCCGCGTCTTGGCCCGGCTAATTTGGGTGGCGGATCATATTGAACTCATAAAATAATTGTGCACCTGTTGTGATAGAAGTCTGCTTAAACAAATGTTCAGAAGACTCGAATTATGAGAGGAGGAATCAGCTCTTCTCATCCGGGAAGCTGGGGGGGAGGGGGGGGGATAATTCCTTTAAAAAAAAAGGAAATACAAATACACGCCGCGCGTCAGACACCAAATACAAAAATCACAAAAGTCTTCGGAATTTGAAGACATCCGTCCACAAAGCCGACTTTTCTGGGTCATTGTCACCTTTGTTGAGAAGCTTTAGAAATATGCGGTCGGAATCGATATCGGACATAAAAAAAAAACAAAAAAAAAACGCGATGTTCCAAACCCTCGCAGGCGTCGTACTGGCCTCCAGCGATGTTCTATAGAGACGGAGGGAAGGATGGATTCCATAACGCCGGAAATCCCAATGGGATGCGGAGGATCCGGGGACCAGCATGGTGGCTGAGGATTCTACATGCGTTGCCAGCCCATCGGAGGTGTAAAAGTAAACAGAAGGCGACACGGAGGAAAGTGCGCACGGTGCGACACATCGCGTGATATCACCAGGCCCGCTGGGAACGAACCGCGCACACGGATCACCACTATGTGATAGGCTGCAGTCGGCGGTCTAACAGATTTCCCGGCAAATGAGCCGACGTCGCAATAACACATCCCGACCTTCACCGTCTGAGATGTATAATGTGACAAACACGGTGCCGTATAATACGATAAAAATGGCGCTGTATACTACGATGTACGCAGCACGCTTCTATACATTGGATGGTTGCATATACTATAGATTTGCTGTGTGTGTATATATATATATAACAAAATCAAAACTTAACCCGGCATTACGACTGATGAGACATTTTAGGGTCCCCCTTATATCTGGGTCCCTGTCAGAGTCCCTTTACATTAGAATCCCCCATCAGAGCCCCACTTAACATCAGAGTCTGTCTTGGCCTTGCATCAGGGTCTTCATCCAAGCCCCCCCCTACATCAAGGACCCCATTAGAGTCCCACCTTAAATCAGAGTCTCCCTTACATCAGGGTCCCACATTCAAGCCCCCTTTACATCAAGGACCCCCATCAGAGTCCCCCCCATGCATCAGGGTCCTCATCAGGGTCCTGCCATAAATTAGAGTCCCCTTTGCATTAGGGTCCCCATCCAAGCCTCGGCTTACATTAAGGACTTCATCAGAGTCCCCCCTTACATCAGGGTCCCCATCCAAGCCCCCCTCTACATGAAGGTTCCCATCAGAGTCCCCCTTTATATCAGCATCCCCACCAGAGTTCCCCTTTATATCAGGATCCCCATCAGAGTCCCCCTTTATATCAGGGTCCCCATCAGAGTCCTCCTTTATATCAAGGTCTCCATCTGAGTCCCCCCAATACATCAGGATCCCCATCAGAGTCCTCCTTTATATCAGGATCCCCATCAGAGTCCCCCTTTATATCAGGGTCTCCATCTGAGTCCCCCCAATACATCAGGATCCCCATCAGAGCCCCTCTTTTCATCAGGATCCCCATCAGAGTCCCCCTTTACATCAGCATCCCCATCAGAGCCCCTCTTTTCATCAGGATCCCCATCCCCCAATACATCAGAAAAGGAGGCCACACTCAGCCTTTACATCAGTCTGGCTTAGGAGTTCCCCTTACATCAGGATCCCCATCCAAGAACCCCCCCCCCCTTACATCAACATCCCCATCAGAGTCCCCCTTTATATCAGGGTCTCCTTCCCCCAATACATCAGAAATGGGGAACACACTCAGCCTCTGCTGACATTAAACCCCAATCAGTGCCCATTGAAGATATGCTACTGACCATAGTTGTGGGCAGAATGTGGCCCATGGGCCGTAGTTTGGACACCCCTTGTATACATTAACAATTCGACGAGCCACCTGGTCCAAAGGGGGGGTTCACAATTCATATAAAATAAAGGGGTGCCTCTCGCAGAGAGTCGGTTCTTCTGGAGTCCATGAGCAAATGGCGCAGCCGAGGTCACAGGAGGTTGGGGGTGTCGCCTGTAATGATATCCATTTTCTCTTGTGTGCGGCGGAGCGAATCTGCGACATTGGCTGAGATGTGACAATGTGATAATTGTACTATTAGCGGTGACACAGAGATCATATGGAGGTATCACCCCCTCCCCCACCCCGTCTGTCTCTATAATAACCAGCGAGCCTTGTTCTAGTATCTGCAGCACCAGAGCGTCCAAACGCGGCACCCATAACACCGTGACCGTCCGTAGATGGGGGCGCGGCATGGCGCTGGAGAGGCGGCGGTCACTGCGTTACACCCCGATGTCATTTCTTATTATTTATCGATTGCTGCAAAGATGGCAATGATCAAATCTGATAAAATCTATATACAGTATATACCACCCGCTCCTAAAACCTGAAATACGACAAAACCCAGGAGCGCCCTTCCCCCAATAATGACTTCTCTCTGTTTTATGAACGTTTTTTGGTCCCTTCGATTTTTTTTGCCGTTACGTTTAATTACTTTTTTGATTTGAGTAATAAAATTTTAAAAAATGAATAGACGATAGTTTTCTGCTCCTCAGAGACAAAAAGTCACCGCGGCCATCACACGGCTCAAACCGCCAGGCGTGAGAACGGCCAACGCAGCGCCGAAATCCGGTGAAACCGAAATTCCAACATTTTCCACCGCTGCTCAAACTGCGTCGTTCCCGCCATCGCCCGCAGAGGAAGAACAAATAACTATAGAAATAAAAAGAGGAAAGTTTTTGTAACATTGTTTCATTAATGAGAGAAAAGATTTGGAACTGGAACCTTCCTGACATGAAACAATACAAAGTGGGGAAATAATCTGCTGGGGACATCCGGGACACCTCCGGGGGGGGGGGGGATCTAATCAGGGGTAACCAGCTGTAAATCAGATATTCCTGCTGATGATGGGTGGATCGGGAGATGATTGCACATCTGTGGACACAATGTGACCTCTGCAGGCCAACCGTCCTATCTGATCACTACTGTCCCCCCCGGAGATCGGGCCAGAGATGGAGGTCCTCACATGGCCCATAAACACGTACGCTGCACCCCAACGAGGGTGCATATATACTGTACGCTATATGGTCATTCTTGTAAGTCTGTGAACCTTTCACCATCACACCTACAGTATATGAGCTTGTTGGACTTCCCATTCCAAAACCATGGCCATTAATATGGAGATGCCCCCCCCCCCATGGCCATTAATATGGAGATGCCCCCCCCCCATGGCCATTAATATGGAGATGCCCCCCCCCCCCCATGGCCATTAATATGGAGATGCCCCCCCCCCATGGACATTAATATGGAGTTGCCCCCCCCCCATGGCCATTAATATGGAGATGCCCCCCCCCATGACCATTAATATGGAGTTGCCCCCCCCATGGCCATTAATATGGAGATGCCCCCCCATGACCATTAATATGGCGTTGCCCCCCCCCCCCCCCATGGCCATTAATATGGAGTTGATTTAACTTCCTCCATGGCCATTAATATGGAGTTACCTCACACTACAGCGATTAATATAGAGTTGCCCCACCCAAGGTCATTAATAAGGAGTTGTTCTACCACTGTGGCCATTATTATGGGGTTACCCTGCTCTCGTGTCCATTATTGAGTTGTTTCCCCCACGCCGTGGCCATTAATATGGAACTGTTACCCCCATTATTAATATGGAGTTTTCTCACCCATGGCCATTAATATGCAGTTGTTCCCTATAACCATGGTCTTTAATATGGAGCTGTTCTACCCCATGGTCATAATTATGGAGTTACCCACCCCCTACTCCCAGGGCCATTAATTTGGAGTAAGCATCCCACTGTTGCTTTTCATATGGAGTTACCCTGCTCCCATAGCCAATATTTCTGAATTGTTCCCCAGCCCCGTGGCCAATAATTTGGAGTTACCCTACCCCATGACCATTAATATGGAGCTGACCCCCCCCCCCCCCCCCCACCTCTGACCTCATGGTCATTAATATGGAATTGCTTTACCCCATGGCCATTATTATAGAGTTGAGTCAGTGGTCATTAATATGAAGTTGTCCCCTTTATGGCTATAACACCCTCCACTCTTCTGGGAAGACTTTCCACAATATTTTGGAGGGTGTCTGTGAGAATGTGTACCTATTTCAGGTACTGATGTTGGATGAGAAGACCTGACTCGTATGTTGGGGCCTCACATTGGGTACCAGAAAAAAACCCGACTCACCATCAGTGTTCCAACTCATCCCAAAGGTGTTCAGTAAAGTTGAGGACATGTACTTATGTTGGATGAGATGACCTTATACCAAAAGTAGGGTTGAGGTCAGGGCTCTGTGCAGGAGACTGGAGCTCCTCCACACCAAACTGGTCACACCATGTCTTTATGGAGCTGGCTTTGTACACGGGGGGGGGGGGGGGGGGGGGCACAATCATGGTGGAACAGAAAAGGGTCTTCATCAAGCCGTTACAAGGTAGGAAGAGCACAATTGTCTACAATGTCTTTGTATGATGGAGGATTACCAGAACCCTTCACTGGAGACCTCTGAACTCATTTGTATTGGGGTCACATACTTTTACATATATAGGGGGCCTCACTGTTATTCTGTAGAAGTTGGATCCTCGGCCCCTCATCTATGGTCACCATAAAACAGAAGGAGGACGATGGAGTTTGGTTGAGTGACATCTGGCAGTGATGTATATAGAAGTGAGATATAGGAGACAGTGCTGAGATATAATATATGAATGACAGCTCTATACATCAGAGGAGACAGCACCATCCCCCCCACATCTCACTCCTGCTGGGAATGTGATAATCTATACATAACGCTGGCGCGTCTCCACCACAAATCAAAAGGAGCAACGCAGATGTCGCCATTAGATGAACACCTCATCATCTCAGTCCCGACAATGGGAGCCGGGTGGCCGGGGATCGCCGAGATCTTATTGGATGAGGCCGAGGTTGTGGGTCCACCATCTTCATTTCAATGATCTGTTTTAAAGGGGATCGGAAAGGGTCACATGGAGTATGAACTATTAAAGTAGAAGTCAACCCCAACTGGATGACGTTGCTCTGTGTAAAATAAACATTTTTCATTCTTAATATAGATACCATTTCCCCTTTCTTTCTCCCTTTGTCCCATCTCAGTGCTGCTGATCCCCTGCGATCTCTTTGCAGACACTTTCTGACTACATGCTCTCTCTAGTGATGGCTGCATGGCACTTCTCAAGGGAGTGTCCCTTTAAGCAGTGTTGGAATTTGGGGTGAGAGGGCGGAGCAACGCACGGACAGACCGCCAGTCACACAGCGACACAATGGCGGCACAGTTCCTCCGCGGCTCTGCACCACCGGAAAGGATTTTACTGATGTTATTCTTGTTCCTCATTAAACTGAAATCTGCGGAATCCGTCTGCTGCGATCCGAGCGAATTCCACGGGAAGCGGAAAAAAATAAAAAACTTATTTCAGGTCAACGTGTGCCGTCCTAATATAAGGATATAACATGTCCCAATATAAAGATATAACAAGTTCTAATATAAAGATATAACATGTTCTAATATAAAGATATAACATGTTCTAATATAAAGATATAAAGATATAACATGTTCTAATATAAAGATATAACATGTTCTAATATAAAGATATAACATGTTCTAATATAAAGATATAACATGTTCTAATATAAAGATATAAAGATATAACATGTCCCAATATAAAGATATAACATGTTCTAATATAAAGATATAAAGATATAACATGTCCCAATATAAAGATATAACATGTTCTAATATAAAGATATAAAGATATAACAAGTTCTTATATAAAGATATAACATGTCCTAATATAAAAATATAACAAGTTCTAATATAGTATATTCCACTATCATACTATAAAGTTCTGATACATTTTACTATCCGGTGTACAAAATAGCAACATTTTGAAACAAGAAAATATCATCCAAGTTTCTGATCTCACAAATCTCTCAGCACTTCCTGTCATTCTATTCCAATATTCAATACACAGAAAAATCAATAACTAAAAACGATCCCGAAAATCTGAGTAAGAGATTCCAGAACAATCCCAATTTCTACAACTGTCACCCTGACCCAATGAAGGATAGATAGAGAGATAGAGAGATAGATAGATGGATAGATAGATAGATAGATAGATAGATAGATAGATAGATAGATAGATAGATAGATAGATAGATAGATAGATAGATATCTCTACACTATATTACCAAAAGTATTGGGACACCTACCTTTACACACACATGACCTTTAATGACATCCCAGTCGTAGTCTGTAGGGTTCAATATTGAGTTGGCTCCGCCCTTTGCAGCTATAACAGCTTCATCTCTTCTGGGAAGGCTACAAGGTTTAGGAGGGTGTCTATGGGAATGTTTGACCATTCTTCCAGAAGAGCATTTGTGAGGTCAGGCACTGATGTTGGATGAGAAGGCCTGGCTCGCAGTCTCCGCTCTAATTCATCCCAAAGCTGTTCTATCGAGGTCAGGACTCTGTGCAGGCCAGTCAAGTTCCTCCACCCCAAACTCGCTCATCCATGTCTTTATGGACCTTGCTTTGTACACTGGTGCTCAGTCATGTTGGAGCAGGAAGGGGCCGTCCCCAAACTGTTCTCACAAAGTTGGGAGCATGATATTGTCCAAAATGTCTTCTTGGTATGCTGACGCCTTAAGAGTTCCCTTCACTGGAACTAAGGGAGCCAAGCCCAACCCCTGAAAAACAACCCCCACACCATAATCCCCTCCCCCCACACCATAATCCCCCCTCCACCTAATGATTTGAAGAGGTGGCCCAATTCTTATTGGCAATATGGTATGGATGAGCGAGTTTGGGGTGGATGAACTTGACTGGCCTGCACAGAGTCCTGACCTGAAACCCCACAGAACACCTTGGGAGGGCCAGCTCAATATTGAACCCTACAGACTAAGACTGGGATGCCATTAAAGTTCATGTAAAGGCAGGTGTCCCAATACTTTTGGTATAGTGTTAATTCTAGCAGTAGTAGTCGGTGGAAGATATAATGTAGACATATATGGGATATGATATAGATGTATATATTCGGGTATTAGGTGCTCATGCCATTAAATAAGGAATACAGAAGTGACTATATGATATGACATAGATATGATATTGATATACAGTAGATATAGATATAGATAAGGTATGCTATACATAGATGGATAGATAAGATACAGTATATCAAAAAACAGACAGTGCAGCGCTAATAAATGAAAATAAAGTACAGGGTAGAACACAATACAATCCACCACAGTGTGTAGATAAAACAGCCCATAAAATCAGGTCCAAATAAATCTTCAAAGTAGAAAAGACTGCATGTTTGCAAAAAGGTGATTCCAGGAGCCCACCACCACGGTAACAAATGGCCTCTCACCTGATGTTGTGGACCCTTTAATTATAGAGGGTCAGAAAACGCCTTTATCATTAAATCAAATGGTATGCAGCTTTAAAAAATTGTCATCCAGTACCCGGTACAGGACACTCCGATATGGCCATATAAGAGATAAAAGTGGCAAAAAGATAGTGCTCTCCGTATGCAATAATCTTTATTCAATATAAAAAATCATCATAACACTCACAAGAGAAGTGCTTGGTACAGGCAGACAAGCAGTAGTAACGATCTTCCGTTCCTCCGAACAGCAGAGCAGATGCGCAGTGGCCGCGGGTGACGTCACGACGCTTCCTCGTTCTGAACGAGGTACGAAGTACCAAGCACTTCTCTTGTGAGTGTTATGATGATTTTTTATATTGAATAAAGATTATTGCATACGGAGAGCACTATCTTTTTGCCACTTTTATCTCTTATATGGCCATATCGGAGTGTCCTGTACCGGGTACTGGATGGCGATTTTTTAAAGCTGCATACCATTTGATTTAATGATAAAGGCGTTTTCTGACCCTCTATAATTAAAGGGTCCACAACATCAGGTGAGAGGCCATTTGTTACCGTGGTGGTGGGCTCCTGGAATCACCTTTTTGCAAACATGCAGTCTTTTCTACTTTGAAGATTTATTTGGACCTGATTTTATGGGCTGTTTTATCTACACACTGTGGTGGATTGTATTGTGTTCTACCCTGTGCTTTATTTTCATTTATTAGCGCTGCACTGTCTGTTTTTTGATGTTTGTTGAGGGATTTGAATTTTGACCCTAGTGTTCAGCTGCTGCTCTTGTTGTACACCACTTCGCGCTGATTCATTTTTATTTTTGTTAAGATACAGTATATATCTCTATATTCCGGCAGTAGGAGGAGGCAAGTAGATATGATAAAGATTTATATATATTCCAGCTGTGGGCGGTACCCCCACCCCGCTCATGTGATATTAATAAGGAATACAGAAGTGATTATGATATACAGTAGATATAGAAAGATATGATATATATACAGATATAATATAGATATATACATGATATATATACAAAATATAGATATAGACAGATATGATATAGATATAGATGGATATATACAGATATGATATAGATATATACAGATATGATATAGATATAGACAGATATGATATAGATATAGACAGATATGATATAGATATATACAGATATGATATAGATATAGACAGATGTGATATAGATATATACAGATATGATATAGATGTGGTATATCTCTCTCTATATACTGGTAGAAGGGGCGGGTGGTGCCCCTCGGCTCTCATGCGATATTAATAAGGAATACAGAAGTGATTATATACAGTAGATATAGACGGATATGATATAGATATGATATAGATATAGACAGATATGATATAGATATGGTATATATATATCTCTATATACTGGTAGAAGGGGCGGGCGGTGCCCCTCGGCGCTCATGCGATATTAATAAGGAATACAGAAGTGACTATCATGGCTGTCAGCAGGATTTGCATGCCGGAGTGCTCGTATGACAGACGGAAATCATCAACAATACTGAAGATAACGACATTATTTTTTATGCTAATTACAGCTGCAGCTAATTTGCATGCTAATTTCCAGTACAAAACCCTCTTTAAGCCGGAGTGCGGCATCGCCAGCTGCACGAGAGTCAAAGGCCTTCGTACAGTCTCCGAAAAAGACAATTTCCCTCCGCGCATCAATCAGCGCATTCGCTCGTCCCAGAAAGTGGCGCTGTGACTCGGAGCCCCAGCTGGGGTTTCGGGGCCCTTGATGGAAATATCGGCTTTTTGTGGAACAATGGAGAACATTGAGATGTCACGTGGCGGGGGGGGGGGGGTTGGGGGGGGGGATCGGGTCCAAGGACGCCCTGCGCCGGATTCTGCTGATTAAGCACAAACCGGAGCCGAACGTTCCCATTTCCGCACACCCCATTCGCGGGGGCCAACTCCACCCAGAATTTCCAAGCTGGTGTTTACGTTTTGGGGGGAGGTGGACCTTACAGTGGAAATGTCTCCAGAACACATGGCGGGACGCGAGGCCTGCACGGCGGTATCGATTTCCTGCCCTGTACATAAGACATGCGCAGGCTCTATAGGTATCCATATGCAGATAACCCCTCCGTCCTGATCCAACTAAATAACAGGAGATTGATGTTCAATGATTCTGGAAGTCCTGAAATTTAGCACACCCAATAATAAAATTATCATTCCAACCCAACCACCTAATCCTAATCCCCCCAACCTTCCATTGGCTCCCATGAACTAGGAAAACCGCCACACTGGGCGGTGGGATCAGCAATGCCACCAATCACAGGATGTCCTGTACAGGCGCAGAGCCCCCCAACAGGCCTCTGTAGTAAACTGGGGAACTCCGGGGATTCCCCTCTTGGGGAAATCATGTGACCTGCATTGTGACATCATCCCCGGGAGTTCCCCCAGGGTGGGGATTCATTGGGATTCACATTCAGGGCTTGTACACACCAGGTGTGGGAAAATCGTACGTTTTCCTGCACCACACAAAAATCCACTGCCCTTTGTAACGCACGCAGCTTCTCGCTAACGCCCCATCTAAAATAAAAAACGCATGCGCATTCATGCCAGCCAAAACGCAATACCATGGCACGGAACAATTTTAAAAATCATGCCGGCACCTTTTTCTGAACGCTTCATGCGCATAGGGCAGCCCATTCAAATGAATAGGGTGGCTCTGAAACGCGACGCGTGGGATCATGTAGCAACGCACAAAAAACGCGAGCATGCGCGGACACACCTCAAGGTGTGAACGAACCCTCGAAGGATATTTTCACTTTGTGAACGGCATTTTAAATGATCTTAGTAAATGTGGTGAAGTTGTGTGACTTCAATCGCCCAATCAGGTGAGCACAAAATTTATTATTTTCTTTCTTGCAGATGATTGGATGTATTTACCTCTGTGAAAGTGAATTTTATCTACTTCTTCAGTAAATCAGAGTCACTTCATCTCCTGTGCTGGCGGAACACAGCAACCAATCACTCTTTACATAGTTACATATTGTTACATAAAGTTATATTGTTACATAAAGTTACAAATAGTTGCATAGTCACATCCAGTTCTATAGTTACAGAATTACATGGAGTTGGTAATGTTGAATAGAGTCTCAGGTCCATCCAGAGGCCCCCGATATGCGTGTATAGTGTATAGTATATGTGTTCTCTTTCCTCCTATCAGCAGCCGGAGCCTCGGGGAGACTTATTGGGGTGACATTTAGTGAGTATTAATAATTATTTAATGGATGGGGGGGGGGGGCTTGGCTCTGCACCGACCACCATATGCTCTTTTTGGTTTGAATTGAATAGTTCAGTATTATCTATGTCTGGTATTTGAAAATGCTGTCTGCGACTCCATAGTGGCCATTTGTTCTCACTTCCTGTTCGGTCATCTGTACAGGAAATAAGAGCAAACCTCCCCAGTGGGGTCACAGACAGTATCACGATCCTTCAAGAGCTTCTAAGCCTTTCTGTATTGTCTGGGTTCCTCATTTCCTGTTCTATCTAAACGAGGAGACATTTCCCAAAACTAGGGCAGAGAATAGATGCCAAATGTCCCAGATTGTCTGGGACAGGCCCGCATCTCGGACCTCAGTCCTGATGATGTTGTGTCCTGGGCCATGTCCTCGATTTCCAGAATAGTCCCTGATCTCAGACCTCAGTTCTGGTGATGCTGTGTCCTGGGCCATGTCCTGGATTGTCTGGGATAGTCCTATGTCTCGGACCTCAGTCCTGATGATGCTGTGTCCTGGGCCATGTCCTGGATTGGCTGGGATAGTCCCTGATCTCAGATCTCAGTCCTGATGATGCTGTGTCCTCGGCCATGTGCCAGATTGGCTGGGTTATTCCTGTATCTGAGACCTTAGTCCTGATAGTGCTGTGTCCTGGGCCATGTCCCGGATTGGCTGGGATAGTCCCTAAGCTCAGACCTTAGTCCTGATGATGCTGTGTCCTGGGCCATGTCCTGGATTGGCTGGGATAGTCCCTAAGCTCAGACCTTAGTCCTGATGATGCTGTGTCCTGGGTCATGTCCCGGATTGGCTGGGATAGTCCCTGATCTCAGATTTCAGTCCTGATGATGCTGTGTCCTGGGCCATGTCCTGGATTGGCTGGGATAGTCCCTGTTCTCAGACCTCAGTCCTGGCAATGCTGTGCCCTGGGCCATGTCCCGGGTTTACAGTGTCGCTCTCATTTGAGTTACTGCACATGCTCAGACAACTAATATTACAGTGACTGGGGGCTGCAAGTGGGTCGTCCCTGCATAATTAGAAGTCGGGTCTGGGTGGGTCACTGCAGTAAATGGCCGTAAATTGGGCGGGACCAGCTAGTCAGTAGGCGTGCCTGAAGCAGACTGTGGGTGGGCATAACTGTCTCCTGGGGGCTGGGAAAGAGGTGTTGATAAGTATGCATGCAGATAATGATAAAATGTTAGTCGGGGGTTCAAGCTTTTCCTAACTATTCCAAAACTTGAATAAAACTTTTTCCCGCAGTCTGGCTTTAATTACCAATTTTTGTACTTTTATACCCCAATAAAGAACATCACAAAACACTGACATGGCCAGGTCTGGAGGGAATGACTTTTATCAAATTATTCATCAGTAAAACCAATTATCAATATCTTCTTATATCTAAAGTCCAAAGAGGGAATTGTGAGGACCAGAAACATCAAGACCCAAAAGATGATGTAATACCTGCCAGGAGGGGGCGCCCTTTATTCTATTGCTCCCCTCCTCCATTCTATTACCTGGTGAATGGGTGCAATGTACTTCCCCAACCCTGCAGAACATCACACCTGCTCTACATTCCCCACATCGCTGCAAATTATCTGAGCGGAGAGATGTCAGGACACAATACCAGGAACATAAAATGAATGCTAATCATAAAGAAATGAGAACCTCCTCCTGGATATGGGTGACCCCTTACACCACCGGACATGGGTGACCCCTTACTTCCCCCAGACATGGGTGACCCCCTCACTCCTCCCAGATATGGGTGACCCATTACTCCTCCCAGACATGGGTGACCCCTTACTTCCCCCAGACATGGGTGACCCCCTCACACCCCCCAGACATGGGTGACCCCTTACACCCCCCCAGACATGGCTGACCCCCTCACTCCTCCCAAACATGGGTGACCCCCTCACTCCTCCCAGACATGGGTGACCCCCTCACTCCTCCCAGACATGGGTGACCCCCTCACACCCCCCAGACATGGGTGACCCCCTCACACCCCCCAGACATGGGTGACCCCCTCACTCCCCACAGACATGGATGACCCCTTACTCCCCACAGACATGAGTGACCCCCTCACTCCCCCCAGACATGGGTGACCCCTTACACCCCCCAGAAATGGGTGACCCCCTCACTCCCTCCAGACATGGGTGACCCCCTCACTCCCCACAGACATGGATGACCCCTTACTCCCCCCCCACATGAGTGACCCCCTCACTCCCCCCAGACATGGGTGACCCCTTACTCCCCCCCCACATGAGTGACCCCCTCACTCCCCCCAGACATGGGTGACCCCTTACTCCCCCCAGACATGGGTGACCCCCTCACTCCCCCCAGACGTGGGTGACCCCTTACTCCCTCCAGACATGGGTGACCCCTTACTTCCCCCAGACATGGGTGACCCCCTCACTCCTCCCAGACATGGGTGACCCCCTCACTCCTCCCAGACATGGGTGACCCCTCACTCCTCCCAGACATGGGTGACCCCTCACTCCTCCCAGACATGGGTGACCCCTCACTCCTCCCAGACATGGGTGACCCCTCACTCCTCCCAGACATGGGTGACCCCTCACTCCTCCCAGACATGGGTGACCCCTCACTCCTCCCAGACACGGGTGACCCCTTACATCCCCCAGACATGGCTGACCCCCTCACTCCTCCCAGACATGGGTGACCCCTCACTCCTCCCAGACACGGGTGACCCCTTACATCCCCCAGACATGGGTGACCCCCTCACTCCCCCCAAACATGGGTGACCCCCTCACTCCCCACTGACATGGATGACCCCTTACTCCCCCCAGACATGAGTGACCCCCTCACTCCCCCCAGACATGGGTGACCCCCTCACTCCCCTCCAGACGGGATAAAATGACAAAAATCTAAATTTCCTGAAAAGACTGAAACGCGTTGATAATTGTAAGGGGGACTCTACCTTTAATCTCCCCTAGTAGTTCACTTGTGTTTAGTCGTTCCATTTTCTCTTTCCAGTCTTTAGAAAGAAGTTTCTCCATGCAGGAAGAATCTGAGAAAAAAAAAAAAAACTTTATTAAAAAAAAGTGTAATCGCACATTTCACTCGTCTGTTATGTAAAACTCAAAAAACAAATACAAAAAATAGGAAAAAGAGACAGGAGAGGAGCGCATCCCTTTACCCAGAGCCGAAATTCCGGGAAAACACCAGGCTGTCCAACTTTCCTTGGTCACCGCTCAGATTTCAGCCTCATAACTTGGTTTTTCCCTCTAGTCATGTAGAAAAGGTATTAAACAAAAACATCATTTATGTAGAGTAACCCAACCACCGCGCTGATGGGAAACCTTGTTTATTCGTTTCCACAGAGAAAACAGCGCAAAACTGAATGGAAGCCAAAGGAGCCATGGCTAAGAGCTCTGCCATTCCCGATGTGCATTACGGACTAAGCTCTCCAGGACTGACCAATCAGATGTCATCCCGGACAAGCCCCCAAGAATAATGCAAATCTCCAGTTACAAGTCGTGATGCGTGGTGACAACCTCACTTACAGAAGAACGATCCCTTGCCTAACCTTCCTAGATGCAGTAATGAACCCATGGTTTGCTACTCAGAACACAAAGATTATTGTTTGGCATACACAAAGAAAGATTTGGCTCCAATCAAAGGTCCAAGCCAGGAGTCGGGAATTCCGCTGTAGCGGGACTCAAGAGGCCGGCTAGTTAGAGAACACAGGACGGCCGCTGTAGCTTTAGATTGCAGCCGACACATGTAGTGGTTTCAGTCCTACGGCTCATTATCCGCCGAGCAGGTTTCCCTTCCCTAAGTCCGGGGGATAAAGTCACATTCTCTGGAAACAGCCCAGGTAATCACCAAGCAATCACCGAGCATTAGGTCATGTCTACGGCTCACCGAGACGACCCCAATCCAGCAGGCAAAATTCGCATCGGTCATACGCCGAAAATCAAATGCTTCATTAGCATATCTCACATCTTAGGTCTTAATTAGTGACTTTGCAGCAGAAGGTCTACCGGGTGGAAAAGTCTGCACAACGAAAAAAAAAAAAAAAAACCACAGGAAATAAAGAACCACAATATGCAAAAGACGAGCGAAATTTCCCACTTTTACACCAAACAACGAGATTGGTGGAAATGTTTAAACATTGGCTGTCATCAAGTTTTTATTTATATAGAAAGAGGTTGTATGATTAATCACTGCTTCATTGGCCTTGCTAAAAAAATAAATAAATAAATAAATAAAAAAAAAAAAAGTGATGATGTTTTAGGTTTTTAGGCCTCTATTTTTTTTTTTTTAAGTTGACTTCTTTTTTATAGCAAAGAAAATATCAGAATTATTTTTCTACATAAAAATTGCAATAAGGAAAAAAAAATAATAATAATTTGTATAATAATAATAATAAAAAAATTGGACAAGATGGCCAGAAGAAATCTCAAGGGCAACGCATCCCAAAATGTATAGGAACAGGACACTTGGAATTCACTATGTGGCTGAAATTTTTGAGGTGCCGATAACTCAAATCAGAATCATATATTAATATTCAATAGTTTCTTTTTTTTTTTTTTATACTTTTTTTTTATTAATGTTAAGAATATAAATTATAACATTGTATTTATTGTATAAATTGTATACAATTTAAGAGGTCATGGAAATAAATTAATATTCATAAAGAAAAAGAAACAAAGGAGGGGAGGTGAAAATTCAACAGTTTCAACATTACAAAATTACCTTTTGAACATAATTGTTGTCAAATTACTTTATTCTTGAATGTATGATTTCTATATATATATTTTTTACAATTTTTACGTGATTTACCTGTCCAGGTGTGGTGGTGCATTTATGAACATAATTGTTGTCAAATGTCTTTATTCTTCAATGTATAATTTCTATGTATATATTATTTACAATTTTTTATGTGATTTACCTGTCCAAGTGTGGTGGTGCATATCCCCTGAGGAAGCCCATCAAAATGGCGAAACATGTTGGGATTGCTACACCAGGACTAGCAACTGCAATGAATCTACTATGTGGATATTAAACATAAATTATCTTCATGTTTTGTTTTTTTTTTATAAAGAATTGATACATGTTTTCTTGTGTTATAACAAAAGCCATGAATAAAACTATTGAATTTTATTATATGATTATGATTTGAGTTATTGGCACCTAAAAAAAAAATCCCAGCTCTTACATAGAACATTCCGGTTGTCCTGTTCCTAGTATTAAAAATAATAAATTGTAATAAAAAATAATACAGCTTGTGCCATACACCAAAACTATACATTTATATAGAATTAAAGTTATTGCAATATTAATAATAATAATTTTACAGGATTTATATAGCGCCAGCAGTTTGTGCAGCGCTTTACAACCTGAGGGCAGACAGTACTCTTACAATAATAATAATAAATTGTAATTAAAAAATAATACAGCTTGTGACATACGCCAAAACTATACATTTATATAGAATTACAGTTATTGTAATAATAATAATTATTATTATAAAGGATTTTTATAGAGCCAACAGGTTGCGCAGCGCTTTACAACCAGAAAGGGCAGACAGCACACAGTTATAATAATAATAAATTGTAATAAAAAATAATACACCTTGTGATACAAGACTATACATTTATATAGAGTTTCAGTTATTGTAATAATAATAGTAATGATTATTATTATTATTATACAGGATTTATATGGCACCAACAGTTTGCGCAGCGCTTTACAACCTGAGGGCACTTACAATAATATTAATAAATTGTAATTAAAAAATAATACACCTTGTGACCTACATCAAGACTATACATTTATATAGAGTTTCAGTTATTGTAATAATAATAATAATAATAATAATAATAAAAAATATTATTATTATTATACAGGGTTTATATGGCGCCAACAGTTTGCGCAGCGCTTTACAACCTGAGGGCAGACAGTACACTTACAATAATATTAATAAATTGTAATTAAAAAATCAAACACCTTGTGACCTACATCAAGACTATACATTTATATAGAGCTACCTTTATTGTAATAATTATTATTATTATACAGGATTTAAATAGCGCCAACAGTTTGCGCAGTGCTTTACAACCTGAGGGCAGACAGTACAGTTATAATAATAATAATAATAGTAAATTGTAAAAAAAAAATAATACACCTTGTGACCTACACCAAGTCTATACGTTTATATAGAGTTACAGTTATTGTAATAATAATAAGAATAATTATTATTATACAGGGTTTATATAGCGCCAACAGTTTGCGCAACGCTTTGCAACCTGAGGGCAGACAGTACACTTACAATAATAAATTGTAATAAAAAAATAATACAGCTTGTGACATATGCTAAAACTATACATTTATATAGAATTACAGTTATTGTAATAATATTATTATTAATAATGGTTAACTAAATAAAAATAATATAGTTTGTGACAGATGCCAAAGCTGTCACTTTCTAAAGAATTAAAGTTATTGTAATGCAAAAAAAAAAACCAAAAACTGTAATCCAAAGAATCAAGGATCAGCAAGAGCCATAGCAGAGCATAAAAATAAAATGAGTTATTAACTGCATCTACATTTCCCAACAACATAAAAAAAAAAAAATGATATTAACAGAAACAAGAAGTAATTATGTAACCACCCCAGATCTGCAAACAGTTATTAGTTACAAAGTAAAAAAAAAAAAAAAAAGGGATACATTTTTTTAACTCATAAGCAGAGGAAGAAAAAAAATAAATAAAAAGATGCAATGAAATGAGGAGATCGAAGACTGCGCGACATCCGTATCAAAGAACGGCTTGGCCGTTATTCAAATGAGACAAACGTCACCTTGTTTTAAGGAAGGAGAAGCGATCGCTCTCACTAACTGCGGGCTCCGCACGCTCAAGACGTCCTTTAAATGCATCAGAGGCTGCAGCTTTCCTCGCCACTTACTGATCCGCAGTCATTTTTTTTTTTTTTTAACACTTTTTTTTTTTTTTTTTTTTTTAAACACCAAAAAACAGAAGGGAACGTTGAAATCACGGCAGGCTAGCTGGTGGAGATACGTTTTTTGCGCCCCGCTGCCGTGCGCTACGCCGTACAACTTGATTCCCCGCGTGCTCCGCCACTTGGCTGATTGCTGCTTTCAGATTTTCAAGGCCGTATTTGCAACCACAGAATCACTAAGTAGGTTGTAATTGCATTACATTTGCACAAGTTTTGCTGGAAAGACAACACAGCTTGAAAATGTTTTTGGGTAATATTTGAGCAGAAAAGGCAATTTATTTACTAATTACATCTTTCAGCGAGCGCAGAGAAATTAAGAAGCTGCAAGTTGCGGCGGAAGGGTATCAAAATACTTGTTATGCAATAAAAACAAAGAATCTAATTTTAAACAATTAGGAGCATATATTATTTTTTTTTTTTTTTTTATAGGCTCTGGCCCGATAACAGAAGATTCTTAATACAACCGCCAATTACTCGATAGAACACAATAATTTGTCCTGTAAAGGGATATCATCATCTAATGAGGCGTCTCGCCTTCCATTAAAACAATCCAGTCATCTGGTCGCAAAATAAAGTATTGGCTGGAGGCGTTAAGTCACATGCTTGAAAATAAAAGCACTCATTATTTTCTCTTAAAGTTGCTGATTTTTTTTCCTCATCAAATTCTAAAATGTTAAAAAAAATATATATATATATATAGAATTTCACATAAAAAATAAATCACATTAAAAAACATAAAAATGTACATTATATTCTAACATGTACAAAAAAAAAAAAACATTTTACACTCTAAGTCAATATTGTAATAATGTTAGGATTATTAAAAAAAATTATCAAAAAGTAACTGTTTACATATGAATTAATCTTTGTCTCTAAAAGTATAGCATGTCCCAACAGTTAGGATTTTTTTATAATTTTTAAAAAAAATAAAATTTAGTGATTGCACAATATTAAACAAATGTATCTAGCATACTTTCTTGGTATATTTTTTTGCAGAGCAAACAGTTATTTAATTTTTTTTTTTTTTTTTTTTGCGAGCTACTGCAGGAAGACCTCGTCTATGGCGCCTGTTTACTGTACATATTTTCACAAGCTGAGTTCTGTGCTGCAGGAATGCTTTTCTCTACATACGCCGGCTGCCGAGTTTATCAGCCACCTTAAAGGGGAAGCGCGCAGTTGGCAGTACTCAAAGTTTTTGTCGTGAGGTCCAAGAAGCTCTGCAGGTTTCCAAAGGATCCTGCGCTGGCTCCATGACAAGGCGGCTAACTGCTGCCACAACTCACAAGCGGAAGCCGCTGTCAGTGACAGGATTTTGGCCTTACTGCAGGCCGCAAACTAGCAAGGACAGAACCTTCTTTTTTTTTTTTTTTTTTCAAATGTAAAACAATAAAAAAAAAAAAAAATTCAGACGTAAGGGTTCACAATTCCAGGGGGGGGGGGGG
The DNA here is from genome assembly GCA_037952835.1 of Lithobates septentrionalis. Taxonomy (NCBI): domain Eukaryota; kingdom Metazoa; phylum Chordata; class Amphibia; order Anura; family Ranidae; genus Lithobates; species Lithobates septentrionalis. The sequence continues at coordinate 17,838 of JBBDGP010004744.1, read as the reverse complement.
GAATCCCTGGATTCTGGATTTCTCCAAACCAACAGACTCTAGAAGGCCACTTACATCATTGTATTTAAATCTGTCTTTAGTAAATTATTATTCTTTTATGACAATCTTATACGATATAAATATATCACTGTCTGTGCTTTGCGAGATAGAGGTGACAAAAATCAGAGGAGACAAAAAAAAAAAAACTGACCAGCAAATATGCGCGACAAATGTTTACCATTTAGTTATTAATTAAGTTTTAATTTGTTACAAAAATATACAAAAAAATAAAAAGTAAATAAAAATTTAAAGATGTACAAAAATAATGCAAAAAAAAAAAGTGCAGATCAGCGTAAGGCCTCGCAGGGTCAGTCTTCTGTTCTTCTGCAATGGAAGCCTTAGGGCCCTGTTCACACCTGTGCGATTTTTTTCCACGATAGAAGGCTTTCTAGCGCAACAGAAGCGTGTCCAAAGTAGTTCTCCTCCGGCATGCAGCATCTTTTGTGTGCCATGTAAAAAAGCGTACCAAAAAAAAAACACCTTTCAAAGAAATCAATTGAAACGCATCAAAAGTTGCGATGCGATGCGCTGAAATTTAATGCAATGCATTAAAAATGTACTAAAAATGCACAAAAACATGCTATGTGCTTTTATAGTCCGCATATAGTGTTTTTAATGCACTGTTGTGTGAAGTCTTCCCTTCCCCTGACCCCCCCCCCCCTCCACCGCACCAATGTTTTTTCTTATTTTTTAAATATAAATAATTTTTTTTTTTAATTATTATAATAATTTATTTATTTATTTATATGGTGATGTTTGCCCTATCATTTTTAAAATTGTAGTAACCCGTTAAAAGCATAAATAAAATTTTTGGGTCTGTGTAAATAAAAGACGAAGATCCTCTAAAGTACCAATTATATATATTTATATACTGAAGGGGGAGATTTACTAAAACTGAAGAACACAGAATCTGGTGCAGAGGTAGCCAATCAGCTGCTTTTTTTTTTTTTTTTCAAACTTCAGCTTATTTAATTAAGCTTTGACAATAAAACCTGGAAACTTATTGGTTACTATGTACAGCTGCACCAGTTTTAATAAATCTCTCCCTGTATATGTATATATATATATATATATATATATATATATATATATATATATATATATATATATATATATATATATATATATATATATATATATATATATATATATATATATATATATATACACACACACACACACACACACACATATACTGGTATACCTATATATATCTATATCTATATATATAGATATAGATATATATATATAGCACTTTATAGAATCTTCTATTTTTTTGCAGACCCAAAATTTAAAAATGTTAATGCAGTCTATTTATGGGACAGGTAAACATCACCTAAATAAATTAAATTAATAATTATATATTATTTCGATAATACGATTTTAATTATATAAATAATTAAATTGAAAATAAAAAAATAAAAAATTAGTTTGCGTTTAAAATAAAATAAAAATTGGTGCGGGGGTGGGGGGTGGGAATAGGGGAAGGGAAGACTTCACACTATAGTGCAAAAAAACTACAATATAATAACACTACATCTCCAGTCTTTGTAAATCTTTCCCTATTGTGTATATTGGGAATCAAAACAATATTTAAAGCTTTCAGATTCTAGAAAAAAAGAAAAATGTTCAGATTTGGGATGAAGAAGATTATTAATACACCTGCAACAAGAATTGTCTGAGATACATTTTTTTTATTTGCACCAACGATAAAACTTTCACCAGCCCCATGAACGTTGTACGTGAATTGGCGCACGCGCGCGGTCACGTGCCGTCGCGCCTGTGCGGGGTGAACCTAGCCTTAGAGTCCCAAACCTGGACAAGCTTCTGGGGTGTCCCCGCCTTCTTCTCTTAGTGTATCAGTAGTGCTTGGACCTTAGAAGAAAAGGGGCGGCCCACCCAGACAGCGCACACCATACCGCGTACCGGCGCGTCACATGTAGGGCCGCCCAATCATTTCAATAGGCCGCCCTACCCTCTGCGCCAAAAACACGGAAGAGATGTCCCCGATCCTATTCCAAAATCACTCTGTGCCGAACCACAAGGTGCGAAAATGCAGATTGTGCGTGTGTGGGGGGCGGGAACAACGAATAGTACCTGCATCTGTTATAGGGCAACGCGTTTCTAGACACAATTCCGCAGGCGTCACCGACACGCACAAGCTGTGAACCTGGCCTAAGGGTCCAATCCCAGCCCAGGTGGGTTGTCGGAGGAGGACCACAAGGTCCAAGGTTGGAGGAGGACCACAAGGTCCAAGGTTGGAGGAGGACCACAAGGTCCAAGGTTGGAGGACCACAAGGTCCAGCACACCCGGCCTGTTATCACCCCAGTGAAGGGTCTGGTCTGCTTTCACTAAAAATGATTTAAAATGATGTGTTGTGGTAATTACTCCCACATTGGTGGAGGTGGGTCCCAGGTGGGAAGGAGAGATCTGAGAGATCCATAAATCCTACAAAAGTCAGGTCATCCACAAAGAGCGGGGTCGGGGGGTCAGGAGACGAGAGCGGGGGGGTGGGGGGTGTGGGCATCCCCAAAACTCAGGGCAGAACCAGGGTGCTGAAAATCATTAAGATTCGGACACTCAGCATTCAATCAGTGGAGGAATGATCGGAATCCCGTTGGGAACGTGCGTGGATTATCACCAACATTCCTGTGTTAATACAAGCCAGCTCCATCCCGACATACCTGCAACGCCCCGCAACGCATGCATGGAGCGCACCCCCCCCCCCCCCCCCCCGCGCTCATCATCTCAATGGATTGGATTCCCTCCATTCTTTCATGTATTGTTTCAGAATCAAGATTAGGATGGCTCTCCGTGTTCTCAGGCCTTATCACAATCACAATTCATAAACAACAAAAATTCAAGCTTTTTTTATTCCAAAACTAGAATGAAAATACTTTGTAAAAAAAATATAAGTGTCAGTTTAAAACAAAAAACATTAAAAATCAAATCAAATTTCATTGTTCATCTGCTTCTGCTAAACGAATATTATTCAGTCAGAATTTTTTGTCAGTTTTTTAATTATATATATATAATTTTTTTTTTTTTTGCAGTTAAAAGAATGTCATAACAGTGTTAATTAAATAATTTGGACCCGGTGTAACCCAGAGTTGGCCCAAAAATTATCTATTAGCTATTCACGACATTTCCCAAACCCACAATGACCCAAATGTTATTCAGTCAGAATTTTTTTTGTCTTTTTTTATTTTTGTTTTATTTATTTATTTTGCAATGACAATAATGTCATAACAGTGTTAATTAAATAATTGGGAGCCGTTATAACCCAGATTTGCCCCAAAAATGTTCTCATCCATTTACAATGTCCCTCAATCCACAATGAACTAAATATTACTTGGTCAGAATTTTCTGAATTATTTTTGCAATATTTGTATTATTTTGCTATGACAATAATGGCCTTTTACAATGTTCCCCAACCCACAATCCACCAAACATTATTTGGCCATCATTTTATGAATTTTTTAGTAATATTTTTATTTTTTTGCTATGACAATAATGACATAATGATGATAAGCAAATAATTTGGGCCTATTATAACCCAGAGTTGCCCCCAAAATTCCCAAAGCTATTTACAATATTCTGCAACCCACAATGAACCAAATGTTAATTCAGGCAGAATTTTTTGTCTTTTTTTTTATTTTATTTTTTTGCAACAACAATCATGGCATAACACTGATAAATAATGTGGACCTGCCATAAAACTCAGAGTTGCCCCAAACATCGTATCAACAATATCCCTCAAATCACAGTGAAACAAATATTATTTGGTCAGAATTTTTTTAATTTTTTTAAATATTTTTGCTATGACAATAATGACATAATGGTGATAAATAAAAATGTGGGCCTGTTATAACCCTAAGTTGCCCCAAAATTTTTGACAGCCGTTTACAATGTTCCCCAACCCAGAATAAACCAAATATTTGGTCAGAATTTTTCCTTATTTTTGTAATGCTTTTTTTTTATGTTTTTTTTTTTTTTTTTTTTTTTGCTTTGACAATAATGGCATAACGGTGATATTTAAATCACTTTGACCCCAAAAATTATCTTACTATTTGCCTTGTCTTGCTATTTACCTACAATGAACTAAAAAGTATTTTTTTTTTTTGTAATATATATATTTATTTTTGCTATGACAATAATGCCATAACTGTGATAATTAAATCATTTTGTCCTGTTATAGCCCAGAGATGGCCCAAAAATTTTGCTCGGTTATTTACGATATTCCGCACGCCACAAAACCCATACAGTATGTTATCTGGCAAGGATTTTTTGTTTGTTTTTGTAATTTTTGGGGGGTTTTGTTTTTTTAATTTTTTTTAAAATTTATTGTTTTATTTTTTTTTTTTGCTATGACAATAATGGCATAACTGTTACAATTAAATCATTTTGACCCAGAGTTGCCCTAAAAAATGTTCTCAGTTATTTACGATATTCCGCGAGCCATAGTAAGCAGAATGTTACCTGGTCAGAATTTTTTTTATTTTTTTTTATTTTATATTTTTTTTACAACAAAAATGCCATAATAGTGATAATTAAATAATTTGGACCTGTAATAACTCAGAGTTGCCCAAAAATGTACTCATTTACGGTATTCCTCAACCCACACTGAACTGTCCGCGGCGAGGATGCGCACCGTCCTTGGTTTCTGCACTTTGGGAAACGCCAGGATTAACCTTTCGAAAAAATCGTCTTCCAATGGTGTCTGCGGATAGTCTGGAGAACAGTCATTAGTCTAAACATCACTCTCATTACCGGCGGCGAAAGCCCGCGTGCATGTTTTGCTCCTGCGTGTTTTATGTTTTATACACTCGGAACGCACAAAAAACGAAGAAACCTAAATGTAATAGTGGAAGCGCCGCACATCAAAGCCGCGAATGCCAGCCCTTATTATTTCAAATCAGCTTTGACTTTTAAAGACTTAATAAAGTGGCGCGGCGAAACCGTCTCTATTTATATCAACCGTATCAATGAAAATAATGATGGCGCCTTCATGTTCCGACGTCTAATGACTGAACTATTTCTGATGAGCCGTTTGGAATCGGCGCGGCAAAGCCCACAAACAAGATCAGATGAGTCGCGCCGCTCATTGTCCGCCGCGTAGCTACTTAACAATTCGGGTTCAGTAAAAATAAAAAAAACAAAAAAACCTTGAACCCGCCATAGAGAGGAGAAGGCTTGTGGCAGAGATGTGCAGAAAGTTTTTGGGTGTTTTTGTATAATTTCCATCCTTAAAAGGTCATTTGTTGGACCGACGTAATGTCTGGCACAAGACGCCACGCCCACAAATCAGTCACAGCTATTACAGGGCGGCGAGAATTCTCCGCCCCGCCCTCGGAAATTCTCCATCCAACGCCCGCTATGTAAGCGTGTTCCCTGAGCAGCGGCGCTGACCACAGACTGGGCTGACCATGGACGAGCGCGCGTTCATCTGTACCGGCACAATAGCGATCGCTCTAGAGGCTTCTGTGTAATAAATCTACAGATAATGATGATGCCAAACTTCCCAAAATTCCCCCTAACCAATCAGCTTTCAGTACAAATTGTTGCACCTCAATGACGTTCCCCACCCAGAAATGATGGCAAGCTGAAGACCAAAGGGACAAAACGCAGCCGGGAGGGCAAGTTATGTTTTTGAAACATTTTGCAACAATTATTAAACAAAAAAAGTAACAAAAATAATTTACAAAAGTTAGACAATCGTATCAAAAATAAAAGCACAATCCACCACTAAAGGGGGCCCACCAACATAGGACTCTGGGGGGACATTAGAGTGTAAGCTCCTCTGTACAGAGACTGATGTGACTGTGGGGGGAGGGGACATTAGAGTGTAAGCTCCTCTGTACAGAGACTGATGTGACTGTGGGGGAGGGGACATTAGAGTGCAAGCTCCTCTGTATAGAGACTGATGTGACTGTGGGGGGAGGGGACATTAGAGTGTAAGCTCCTCTGTACAGAGACTGATGTGACTGTGGGGGAGGGGACATTAGAGTGTAAGCTCCTCTGTACAGAGACTGATGTGACTGTGGGGGGAGGGGACATTAGAGTGAAAACTCCTCTGTACGGAGACTGATGTGACTGTGGGGGAGGGGACATTAGAGTGTAAGCTCCTCTGGTACAGAGACTGATGTGATTGGCTCAGTGATCTCTGTACAGCACTGCGGTATATGTCAGAGCTATATAAATGTATAATAATAATAATAGTGTGTGGCTGTGGAGGAGGGGACATTAGAGCGTAAGCTCCTCTGTACGGAGACTGATGTGATTGGCTCAGTGATCTCTGTACAGCACTGCGGTATATGTCAGAGCTATATAAATTTATAATAATAATAGTATGTGACTATAGGGGGACATTAGAGTGTAAGCTCCTCTGTACGGAGACTGATGTGACTGTGGGGGGAGGGGACATTAGAGTGAAAACTCCTCTGTACGGAGACTGATGTGACTGTGGGGGAGGGGACATTAGAGTGTAAGCTCCTCTGGTACAGAGACTGATGTGATTGGCTCAGTGATCTCTGTACAGCACTGCGGTATATGTCAGAGCTATATAAATTTATAATAATAATAGTATGTGACTATAGGGGGACATTAGAGTGTAAGCTCCTCTGTACGGAGACTGATGTGACTGTGGGGGGAGGGGACATTAGAGTGAAAACTCCTCTGTACGGAGACTGATGTGACTGTGGGGGAGGGGACATTAGAGTGTAAGCTCCTCTGGTACAGAGACTGATGTGATTGGCTCAGTGATCTCTGTACAGCACTGCGGTATATGTCAGAGCTATATAAATTTATAATAATAATAGTATGTGACTATAGGGGGACATTAGAGTGTAAGCTCCTCTGGTTGTCTGTTCTGGGATCTTCAATGCACACATTTTATTAGGTGGTGACCTCAGAAAACAGCTAAATGAACATTCAATATTTATTTATTAATTTCCATCTGAGCGAATTTGCGCACATTCCGCCAGTAGAACGGGGCCGGCGTGTTGTCTCAGTCCGCGGTGAATTATTTATGAAGTGTGTATGAATATCATTAGTATGTGTGTGTTTTTCTGCGCGCTGCCAAGAACGGCGATCCGATGGGCCTTAATGATAACAATATTAGCAGTAATAACAGAGGCTGCGGGCACAAAGGAGTTAACCGGATTAGTAAAGCGCGGCACTAAACGCGGAGGGGAAAGGCGGATATCCCACGCTGCGTCAGACGCTCGCCGCGCTCGGGGATGTCGCCAACGTGTGAAATGGATTTATTTGTAATGTGGACGCTCCGGTCTAGAAGGCGGCGGGAATTGCGCTCACTTACGGCGCTCTGCTCCGGTTAATTGACGTCATAGAAGATCGCCAAATCCAGAACTACCAGCGAGTGAACAATACAGAAAGACTTCATTAATTACGTCTGGGAATAAAAATCAGAATTCTGCAAATTAATTAAAAAACATTAAAATATTTAAATGATGGGCGACTTGTAATACGCAGAGAGCTAAGAATTAAACGCAGCCCGACCGCGCGGAGTAAAAAACAAAAAATAACGCACGACTCGCCCTCCAATCTCTCTATTGGTGGAAGAATTACCTCCCTGTATGGCCTCATTCATATCGCCCCGTTTATTAGGAAATACCCAAAGCAAATGCGTTTATTTACTGCGGACTCCGCCATATTTTTCTGTTTTTTTTAGGAAAAAAATAACAAAATCTTAGTAATGAAATGAATTATCAGATCATTTTCCTGCAGCGACAGAACAAGTTCATTCCCTCCCCCACCCCCCAAATGTGGAAATCCAATAAAAGAACTGGAGGATCAAGTCAGGAAAAGTAAAGTTTGCAGTGAGATTTATTTTGGGACATTCAGATACAAAGTATCCTCTTTCTATTGTGTGCTTAACCCCTTCATGACAACGGGGAAAACAAATCTCAATGTTGCAACTTTGACATGTACATATCGTCACATCTGGGGGGAGGGGGGGGATACACGAAGGACAAGCTGGGCCTTCACTTGGTGATCAATAGGAATGGATATCTCCTAATTTGTTTTTATTATCGAAATGACACAAAATGGCCCAAAATAGTAAAAAAAAATAAAACAAAACAATTTTTAAAATGTAGCTTTATATTTTTTGATATTACTATATGACCTACAACCAAAGAACAACCCAAAATAAATTCTCTCCCTCCTTCCTGACGATCGCAGTGATACCACATGTGTGTTACTTGTTGTTTGCACCCGTAGTACAGCCCAGAAACTATAGTTATAGACAATGGGGCTGAAAAAAGACACAAGTCCATCCAGTTCAAACAAGCCCCTCAATAGAGCGAATATTGCTTTTGTTATCCTACCTACAAATCACTGACGCTAAAATCGGATTCCACCATCCACACATTCAAGGCGATCAATACAGGAACTGCTATAGATGGATCGATGGCAAGCTTAACCGACACATACTAAATTAAAATAAAATTAAAAATTCCTTTAGATCTACCTAAAATACACTGGCCCTGACCTTTGACCCTGATCATGACCTTTGACCCCAACTATGACCCTGACCTAGATCAAACCCTGATCTCACTATTTTAACTTTATTTTGTTACTTTTTTAAACACACTTTCCTTTGTTTACACTTAGCAAAGAAAAAAAGATACAATGTAATATATAATATATCCTGTATGCATACAATGTATTATATAATATATCCTGCATGTATACAAATGTATTATATAATATATCCTATATGTATACAATGTAATATATAATATATCCTGCATGTATACAATGTAATATATAATATATCCTGTATATATATATAATGTAATATACAATATATCCTGTATATATATAGAATGTAATATATAATATATCCTGTTTATATATAGAATGTAATATATATTATATCCTGTATGTATACAATGTAATATATAATATATCCTGTATGTATACAATGTAATATATAATATATCCTGTATGTATACAATTTATTATGTGCTTGAATGTATCTATTATTTAGCAATAAGGGAGATTTACTAAAACTGGAGAGTGCAGAATCTGGTGCAGCTGTGTATGGGAGCCAATCGGCTTCTAACTTCAGCTTCTTCAAATAAGCTTTGACAATAAAACCTGCATTTCTATGCAGAGTTGCCCCGGGTTCTGCACTCTCTAGTTTTTAGTAAATCCCACCCCCATGCATCTTTCTCTATTCAAGAGGAGAAAACAACATGGGGCAGTCTATAAAGTCCCAGCATCCAATCACAGTGACCTCCTCTACCCGGCACCCAATCGCGGTGACCACCTCTGCCCGGCATCCAATCGCGGTGACCACCTCTGCCCGGCATCCAATCGCGGTGACCACCTCTGCCCAGCACCAGGACAAAAAAAAAGTTGCATTTCTCTATTTTCCTGATAGACTTCATTCCTCCAGACTAGACAAGAAGGCAAATCGCCAATCATCCCCGCCCCCGCCCCCCAGCATTGTGTGTATAAATATTTCATTAACTTTTCAAATTGTCTAATCAGCATAAATTGCCATTTAATAGGTTATGGTGAGTTAGCGGAGTCACAGATGTAAATATCAGATATTAATGATCTTTGGTTTGTCGGCACAATCCGGCATAAGAGACCGAATCTCTCAGACGCAGCGCTGGCTGCCGGAGGACCCAAACCACCAAAATGTATTCATGAAAAGCTGGACAGGAGCTCAGGGGAGGGTGGGGGTGGGGATTCATAGTCAGGAGGGGGATTTCTGTTACCTGGGGTGTCCCGACAGTCCCCGGAGTCTGAGAAATGTGGAAAGGAGAGCGCAGCAGCACTGGTCCTGGAGGTTCTTTTAGGTACATGATAGGAAAAGGCACCAAAAACGCACCGGTTCTGAGCTCCTCCCCCTTCATCAGGGCTCACAATGCCACCAATGATTGAGGAGAAAACTGTGCAAGAATTATGCTGAATAAAAGGGGGTCACCAGTCCGGTGGGCATCCCAAATCCTTGCTGGCATTTTAATCCCAAAAACAGGGGTGCTCCGAGGATCTGCCTTCTTCTCTTGTCATATACAGTAAAGATCTACCAGACTCATACCAGTCTGTATACATCGTATCCTTCATCCGGTCCAGTCTGTATACATCGTATCTTTCATCCGGTCCAGTCTGTATACATTGTACCCTTCATCCGGTCCAGTCTGTATACATTGTATCTTTCATCCGGTCCAGTCTGTATACATTGTACCCTTCATCCGGTCCAGTCTGTATACATTGTATCTTTCATCCGGTCCAGTCTGTATACAATTGTATCCTTCATCCGGTCCAGTCTGTATACATCGTATCCTTCATCCGGTCCAGTCTGTATACATTGTACCCTTCATCTGGTCCAGTCTGTATACATTGTACCCTTCATCTGGTCAGTCTGTATACATTGTACCCTTCATCCGGTCAGTCTGTATACATTGTATCCTTCATCCAGTCCAGTCTGTATACATTGTATCCTTCATCCGGTCCAGTCTGTATACATTGTATCCTTCATCCGGTCCAGTCTGTATACATTGTATCCCTTCATCCGGTCCAGACTGTATACATTGTATCCTTCATCCGGTCCAGTCTGTATACATTGTATCCTTCATCCGGTCCAGTCTGTATACATTGTATCCTTCATCCGGTCCAGTCTGTATACATTGTATCCTTCATCCGGTCCAGTCTGTATACATCGTATCTTTCATCCGGTCCAGTCTGTATACATTGTACCCTTCATCTGGTCCAGTCTGTATACATTGTACCCTTCATCTGGTCCAGTCTGTATACATTGTACCCTTCATCTGGTCCAGTCTGTATACATTGTATCCTTCATCCGGTCAGTCTGTATACATTGTATCCTTCATCCGGTCCAGTCTGTATACATTGTATCCTTCATCCGGTCCAGTCTGTATACATTGTATCCTTCATCCGGTCCAGTCTGTATACATTGTATCCTTCATCCGGTCCAGTCTGTATACATTGTACCCTTCATCCGGTTCAGTCTGTATACATTGTATCCTTCATCTGGTCCAGTCTGTATACATTGTATCCTTCATCCGGTCCAGTCTGTATACATTGTATCCTTCATCCGGTCCAGTCTGTATACATTGTACCCTTCATCCGGTCCAGTCTGTATACATCATATCCTTCATCCGGTCCAGTCTGTATACATTGTATCCTTCATCCGGTCCAGTCTGTATACATTGTATCCTTCATCCGGTCCAGTCTGTATACATTGTATCCTTCATCCGGTCCAGTCTGTATACATTGTATCCTTCATCCGGTCCAGACTGTATACATTGTATCCTTCATCCGGTCCAGTCTGTATACATTGTATCCTTCATCCGGTCCAGTCTGTATACATCGTATCTTTCATCCAGTCCAGTCTGTTTACATTGTATCCTTCATCCGGTCCAGTCTGTATACATTGTATCCTTCATCCGGTCCAGTCTGTATACATTGTATCCTTCATCCGGTCCAGTCTGTATATATCGTATCTTTCATCTGGTCCAGTCTGTATACATTGTATCTTTCATCCGGTCCAGTCTGTATACATTGTATCCTTCATCCGGTCCAGTCTGTTACATTGTACTCTTCATCGGTCCAGTCTGTTACATTGTATCCTTCATCCGGTCCAGTCTGTTACATTGTACTCTTCATGCGTCCAGTCTGTATACATTGTATCCTCCATCTGGTTCAGTCTGTATACATTGTATCCTTCATCCGGTCCAGTCTGTATACATTGTATCCTTCATCAATCCAGTCTGTATACATTGTATTTTTATCCGGTCCAGTGGGCACCAGCTCTAGTCACTGGCACCAACCTGCCCCCAGCTCTGGTCACCGTCACCAACCAATCCCCCAGCTCTGGTCACTGGAACCAACCAATCCCCCAGCTCTGGTCACTGGAACCAACCAATCCCCCAGCTCTGGTCACTGTCACCAAGCTGCCCCCCCAGCTCTAGTCACTGTCACCAACCTGCCCCCCAGCTCTGGTCACTGGAACCAACCAATCCCCCAGCTCTGGTCACTGGAACCAACCAATCCCCCAGCTCTGGTCACTGTCACCAACCAATCCCTCAGCTCTGGTCACTGTCACCAACCAATCCCCCAGCTCTGGTCACTGCCACCAACCTGCCCCCCAGCTCTGGTCACTATCACCAACCAATCCCCCAGCTCTGGTCACTGGCACCAACCTGCCCCCCAGCTCTGGTCACTGTCACCAACCTGCCCCCCAGCTCTGGTCACCGTCACCAACCTGCCCCCCAGCTCTGATCACTGGCACCAACCTGCCCTCAGCTATGGTCACTGTCACCAACCTGCCCCTCAGCTCTGGTCACTGGCACCAACCTGCCCCCCAGCTCTGGTCACTGGCACCAACCTGCCCCCCAGCTCTGGTCGCTGGCACCAACCTGCCCCCCAGCTCTGGTCACTGTCACCAACCTGCCCCCCAGCTCTGGTCACTGGCACCAACCTGCCCCCCAGCTCTGGTCACTGGCACCAACCTGCCCCCCAGCTCTGGTCACTGGCACCAACCTGCCCCCCAGCTCTGGTCACTGTCACCAACCAATCCCCCAGCTCTGGTCACTGTCACCAAGCTGCCCCCTAGCTCTAGTCACTGTCACCAACCTGCCCCCCAGCTCTGGTCACCGTCACCAACCTGCCCCCCAGCTCTGGTCACTGCCATCAACCTGCCCCCCAGCTCTGGTCACTGTCACCAACCTGCCCCCCAGCTCTGGTCACTGTCACCAACCTGCCCCCCAGCTCTGGTCACTGCCATCAACCTGCCCCCCAGCTCTGGTCACTGCCATCAACCTGCCCCCAGCTCTGGTCACTGGCACCAACCTGCCCCCCAGCTCTGGTCACTGTCACCTTGGCCCTGGGCCCATCCCTGGCAGATGCAGCCAGAACATCTGCAGCGGGTTGTAGGATAAGGGAGACCCCCGGGCCGGGTTTCAGTAGCAGCGGAGGAGGTGTGTGATCCAGAGCCAGATGGCAATCTCCATCCCTCATTACAGGCTTATAACAGCAACAATTCCCCATCATCTCCGACCCCTGAAAATATGAGGTTTTGGCAAATTCCAGGCTGCAGAACTCGGCTCCACGTTAACGCTTTACTGTCCAGAGAGCCACAGCTCCTCCATCCAAACGACCTGCTGGGATTGCGGGAAGATCTTGTGGTGGTGTTCAGTGGCTTCTGGGCTGCGATCGTCTTCCAGTCAATGTGGACAGGAACCGGCTATGGGTGGCGCTCTCCGGGCAAAGTCGGGTAATTTGGTGACAGATACCAGAAAGATGGGTCGGGTATTAAGGGGATCTATGGGCTGTCGTCAGTGTCTGAGGGACACCACACAGGAGACACATAGGCCATGGCGCTGTACATGTACCCGCCACACACAAATTGTGAGGTTCCTGTGGTTAGAACAGACTTCGCCCCATGACACCCAGATATTGGGGATTCACAGAGGAGACACCCGAGGAGCTGATTCCTGTCCTCTAGAAGATCTCACTGTCTATGGTGTCTTTGTATCCAGGCTGGGAACCCCCATCCCTGACCTGTCTGTAATGGAAGGTAGGAGTTCCCAGACACACCCCTGCCTCACTCATGTAGAAATCCCAGAAAGCAAAACCTCACTAGGAAGACGTTCAGCCACCAATCATATTCAGCTGGAAGGATCAATCCAATTGGTGGAAGGACAGGAAGTCACATGGCACAGATTAGGAAGAGGACCCGCCCACCATACATAAGAGGAGCTCTCCGGAGTCTGGCTGTATTGGATTTCACAGAACTCACTTCAACACAGCTGCAGGATTGCTAAACAGCATTTCCCCAATCTAGTTGTCCAGGTGAGTTGACCCGGCCCAGGTGACATTTCCCTTCCAGGCGTAGTCTGAAGGGGGAGTCTGAAGAGGGAGTCTGAAGGGGGAGTCTGGAGGGGGAGTCTGGAGGGGGAGTCTGAAGGGGGAGTCTGAAGGGGGAGTCTGGAGGAGGATTCTGGAGGGGGAGTCTGAAGGGGAGTCTGGAGGGGGAGTCTGGAGGGGCAGTCTGGAGGGGAAGTCTGGGGGGGGAGTCTGGAGGGGGGAGTCTGGAGGGGGAGTCTGGAGGGGGGGGAGTCTGGAGGGGGAGTCTGGAGGGGAAGTCTGGGGGGGGAGTCTGGAGGGGGAGTCTGGGGGGGGGGGAGTCTGGAGGGGACGTCTGGGGGGGGAGTCTGGAGGGGGAGTCTGGGGGGGGAGTCTGGAGGGGGGAGTCTGGGGGGGGGCTGGAGGGGGAGTCTGGGGGGGAAGTCTGGGGGGGGGAAGTCTGGGGGGGGGGGGGGAGTCTGAGGGGGGGAAGTCTGAGGGGGGGGAAGTCTGAGGGGGGGAGTCTGGGAGGGGGGGAGTCTGGAGGGGAAGTCTGGGGGGGAGTTTGGATGGGGAGTCTGGCTGGCTCCTTCTCCTGCTGACTTCCTTCTGACAGACAAAGATCAGCTGGGACGGAGTAACAGATTAAAGTGGACCTTTCACCACGGCAAGTACATCCATGCTGAGCAATGTGTCAATATAACACGTCCAGGTATTTATTACCTCTCAGAGAGATCACATGACTCCCCCTGACATCTGCTTTTCTCTCCAGAAGGGCAGCACCATCTTTGTTCAGGCATCATCCAGGTCACCATCTATTTCCTGGATGGCACAATCCTGCAAAATCCTGGCTGCCTGTGCAGTTCTTGGCTGTGTCCAGCCCCTGCTGCAGCCTCTCACCTTGCGACTTGCTACAAAGTTTACAATGCATGCCAAGCCATGGCGGGTCTCTCCTCGGGGAGGCGCTGTCGGCGATGTTGGGACGCACTCTGTCCCGCCGCAGACGATCTCACTCACATTCCAAACTTTCAGAGTAACTCTAAAAGTGTCTTCATTTGTCTGCGGAGCTCCCGATGGATTTCTCTATAATTTCCCCCATTTAGAAGACTTTACGGAACGGCGGTGCGATGCAGCGGCGGTAATCCAGACCGCAGATTACGTGTTTACATTGTGCCGTAGACGCAGAGGGTATAATGTGCTCCAGACGTGCAGCGCTGGCACCGGCACTCCACAATTACCTCTTCACAGGCTGTGCTACAAGATGGCAGCTTCATCCCGAATGTGCGCCCGTCAATCTCACCGCAGTGCGCTCTGCGCGACGCTCCAAACTGTCTCCATTATTATCCTGAGCCGATCGGGACCCCTCCAGACTGCGTGTACCATTGTACGGGAAATGGGACGGGATAGAGAAGGCAGCAAAAAATACCCGGCGATGACCGTCCGTCCCGCGGCGCACCGAGACAAGGCCTTCCTTCTGGCCGACAAAATGTGACAGCGTCCGGTGTCCGCGGCCAGATCTCCCGCAATCCCGAAAACAGGCGCTCCGCTTCAACATACAGGAAAATCGCAGATGTCAGCAGTGGCAGATTATATTGATAATTTGTTTATATTTATTTGTTTATATTATATACTAAAATAAAAAACACAATGTAACCGTCCAACCAAACGGTCCGTTTTTATTCTCCGTCTCAGTTTTTTATCTGACGGCAACAACAACCCAAATCCCGATGGTGAGATTGGAGGCCGCATCTCCGCAGATCATCGAGGAACAGAACACAAAACCGTTCAAATCCTAAAACCGCTGACCCCCTCCCCCGCTTCATAGAGTTCATATCTATCCCTCTCAGTGCTCCCCTCATCATTCTCCCCTCATCCCGTTCCCCTCATCCCGCCTCCCCTCACCCCGCTCCCCTCACCCGCTTCCCTCACCCCTCTCTCCTCAACTCGCTCCCCTCATCCCGTCCCCTCACCCCGCTCCCCTCACCCCGCTCCCCTCATCCCCGCCCCTCACCCCGCTCCCCTCACCCCGCTCTCCTCATCCCGCTCCCATCACCCGCTTCCCTCACCCCGCTCTCCTCAACACGCTCCCCTCATCCCGTTCCCCTCACCCCGTTCCCCTCACCCCGCTCCCCTCACCCCGCTCTCCTCATCCCGCTCCCCTCACCCCGCTCCCCCTCACCCCGCTCCCCTCACCCGCTTCCCTCACCCCGCTCTCCTCAACTCGCTCCCCTCATCCCGTTCCCCTCACCCCGTTCCCCTCACCCCGCTCCCCTCACCCCGCTCCCCTCATCCCGCTCCCCTCACCCCCGCTCCCCTCACCCGCTTCCCCTCACCCCTCTCTCCTCAACTCGCTCCCCTCATCCCGTTCCCCTCACCCCGCTCCCCTCACCCCGCTCCCCTCATCCCGCTCCCCTCACCCCGCACCCCTCACCCCGCTCTCCTCATCCCGCTCCCATCACCCGCTTCCCTCACCCCGCTCTCCTCAACACGCTCCCCTCACCCCGCTCCCCTCACCCCGTTCCCCTCATCCCGTTCCCCTCACCCCGTTCCCCTCACCCCGCCCCTCACCCCGCTCCCTCACCCCGCTCCCCTCCCCCGCTCTCCTCATCCCGCTCCCCTCACCCCGCTCCCCTCACCCGCTTCCCCTCACCCCGCTCTCCTCAACTCGCTCCCCTCATCCCGTTCCCCTCACCCCGTTCCCCTCACCCCGCTCCCCTCACCCCGCTCCCCTCACCCCGCTCCCCTCATCCCGCTCCCCTCAACTCGCTCCCCTCACCCCGCTCCCCTCAACTCGCTCCCCTCACCCCGCTCCCCTCAACTCGCTCCCCTCACCCCGCTCCCCTCACCCCGCTCCCCTCACCCCGCTCTCCTCACCCCGCTCCCCACACCCTGCTCTTCTC
Source organism: Lithobates septentrionalis (assembly GCA_037952835.1). Classification (NCBI taxonomy): domain Eukaryota; kingdom Metazoa; phylum Chordata; class Amphibia; order Anura; family Ranidae; genus Lithobates; species Lithobates septentrionalis. Next base: position 1,053 of record JBBDGP010004744.1, on the reverse strand, counting down.
ATCCCACTCCCCTCACTCCGCTCCCCCACACCCCGCTCCCCACACCCCGCTCCCCTCACCCCGCTCTCCTCATCCCGCTCCCCACACCCCCGCTCTCCTAATCCCGCTCCCCACACCCCGCTGTTCTCATCCCGCCCCCACACCCCGCTCTTCTCATCCCGCTCCCCTCACTCCGCTCTCCTCGTCCCGCTCTCCTCACCCTGCTCTCCTCATCCCGCTCCCCTCACCCCGCTCTCCTCAACTCGCTCCCTTCGCCCCGCTCGTCCCTCTCCCCTCGTCATTCTCCCCTCATCCCGCTCTCCTCAACTCGCTCTCCTCATACCTCTCCCCTTGTCCCGCTCCCCTCTCCCCTTGTCATTCACCCCTCGTCCCGCTCCCCTTGTCATTCACCCCTCGCCCCTCTCCCCTGGTCCTGCTCCCCTTGTCATTCTCCCCTATTCCCACTCCCCTCGTCGCCGCCGCTCCCATTGTCCCGCTCCCCTTACCCCTCATCCCACTCTCCTCATCCTCTCACTCCCCTTGTCCCGCTCCCCTCGCCCTGCTCCCCTTGTCCTGCTCATCTCACCCCTCTCCCTCATCCTGCTCTCCTCATCCCACTCCCCTCACTCCTGGTCTTGCTCCCCTCGCCCTGCTCCCCTCACCCGTCGTCCCACTCCCCTCTCCCCCTTGTCCCGCTCCCCTTGCCCTGCCCCTCGCCATTCTCCCCTCGCCGCCGCCACTCCCCTTGTCCCGCTCACTACGCCAATTGTTAAGCCAAACTCCGCCCCTTTGAATCTTGCACAGGTTGTACCGGCTTCTCTCCTGGACTGAAACGTCTTCCTCTGATTTCACCGCACACTGTGAGATTCTCACCATGTGCATTAGAAGCCGCAGCAAGTCAGATAGAGCCCCTCCCTCATTTCCTGGATGGAGGATCGGCCTGACTGTCCCTGACCCCGCCCCTTTCTTCATTGGATTTTAGTTCTTTCAATCATGGAGGCTCAGCATCACAAGTGGGCCTTACCTATGCAAATACAGCCTGCTTAGGAACGCCCACTCCTCATGATCGACACC